>JARHVA010005864.1:1075000-1076386 GCA_037957365.1 Torreya grandis | reverse complement strand
TCAACAACAATAGATTTATCAATAATAAAATACATGCCTTTATACGCAACCCTATAATTCTAAGGTATGTGAGAGAGAGAGAGAGAGAGAGAGAGAGAGAGAGAGAGAGAGAGAGAGAGAAGAGAGAGAGAGAGAGAGAGAGAGTTTTTATTTATGTTTCCCACATATACCAAAAACATGTAAAAATAGATGGATTTATATAATCCATGTACATCTAAAATATCTAAGAGAATTCTCTATTTTATTTACTACTTCAAATGTTAAACATCATATATAAATAAATCATAAGTACGTATTTATATAATCTAAATAGGGTTAGCTAAATGATTCAATATTGACCATTTATTTAAGTGAGATTATAATTTACTTAACAAGTAAAACCAACATACTTATGTATGCTTTAACCATTAAGTTAAATGATATGTATATGCTCGAGTAAACCCTTGCTCATATTTACCATCATGTATTCTTGTCCAAAACTAAATAAGATTATATAACTTAACAAGAGATCAATGTTGTCCTAATATTATCAAAATCAATATTCAAAGTTAGCAACATGAATGATATTCATCTAACATCCCAAAATAACTTAGTATAGTAAATGAATTACCTTCAACAATTATAGTGTAACTTCAACATCTTATCATATAAGCAACATTATAAGATTTTAATTTTTTATTTACATATTCTATTTCCAACACAGGTTAGCATATCATAAATCACTAAGCAATGATTACACCAATATCAAATGGAATATTATGATAACTATATTTATGAACCAAATAATATGAAACATTAACTAAGTTAAGAACATATAATCCACATAAAATAATTCATTACCAATTAATTCACACCTGTATGTAAGATCATCTGGGAATGGAGCAATAAGTAACTGAGTCAGACAAACCCTCCTAGCTAGCCCTATGAACCCAACCAATGATGGCCCTTACCACTCCAACCATTAACTAGATGGTGGTTTTGGCAACTAGGGTTAAGAAGGGAATTCTAATCAAGTCAGATTCTAAACCATTGGACATCTCAACACAAAAAAACATAACACAGACAAGTGATAATCAAACACCATTCCAAGGCAAGATAGAAATAACCAAACCTAGTATCAATATAAATCAAAAGCAGGTATAACCACTGCAGGTTGCTCAAAGAATATAACAATGGATTTAAAAATTAAATCCATGTTCACAACATTCATAAAAATCAATTTGGAATCCAAGTGTATGATTAGCCTATATTATCCTGGCTACCAATCTATAACCTACGAAAAAAACATACACATTGTCGCTTAGTTATTTAGGCCTAGTTTTAGAAATGCTTACCCAATATGAATATAATTCACATAGTCATGTAGGTAAAATATGAAGCATAAAC
>JARHVA010005864.1:1040000-1070000 GCA_037957365.1 Torreya grandis | reverse complement strand
CCATTTAGTTTGTTGGTCCATGGAATATAGACACAGTACGTCCTCAACCACCTAGTTGAGCCTTTTAGTTTGACCATCCATTTCCAGATTATATGAAGAAATAAAATTTAACTGTGTTCTAAAGGCTAAAGTCAAGATTCTTTAAAACTTTAATGTAATTTTTTTTTCATGATCTAAAATAATCACTTTAGGTATGCTATGAAGTCTAACCACTTCTTTCACAAAACATTCAACAAACATTGAAGCGTCATTCATTAAATTTCCAGCAATGAAGTGGCCAACTTTAGTGGCCTTATCAATTACTAAAACTATGGCATCATGTTTACTATGTGATTTAGGTAGCCCCACAATAAATTCAATTGAGATTTAAACCCACTTTTCTCTTGGAATATCATGAGGGTAAAACAACCCTCCAAGATGATAATGCTCAGCCTTAACCCACTGGCATTCCAAACATTTTGCCATAAAATCAGTGACATTATGCTTCATTTCAGGTAAAAAATAATGCCTTCTCAACTCATGTATCATCTTTGTGACACTTACATAAGCATAATAAGGTGATGTATGCACTTATTTTAACACATAATTTGTTAAATCACCCAACCTAGGTACATGAATTCTATATTTATGTCTTATAAGGCTATCTATTTCAATAGAAAAATCAACAATTTTTTCCCTATAGGCTTGTTAGCCAAACCTACTCTTACATCATGGTAGAATCCATCAACAAGTTATTATTATAACACAACACTTCTAAAATTTTCTTGTAGAACCAAAAATGCAATAAGATACATGCATCTATTGAGTACATCATCCACATGATTCTCCTTGCCTTTAACATATGATATGTCCATGTCAAAATTGCATAAAAACTCTAGCCATATATGCTAGCGTGCATTTTTAATCATCTTGAGAGAACAAGTATAAAAGGCTAGGGTGATCAAACTTCACCTTAAAAGGTTTTCCCAATATAAAATGTTTCCATTGTTTAAGCACATGAACAATGGCAACAAGCTCCATGTCATGTGTGGGATAATTCTTTTCATTCTCTTTGAGATTTCATGACTCAAGCCACAACTCTACCATCTTGAGTTAAGACACATCCATATCTTTCCTTAAAAGCATCAACCCATACTTTAAAATTGCCATTTGGGTTTGGAATAATAAGAATATGTGTTGTTATTAGTAGCACTTTTATCTTTGTAAAATCCTCCTCACATCGAGGCATCCATATGAATTTATTTCCTTTGCACTAAAAGGAAGTGATAGGATGGGCTACACTAGAAAAAAATTCAACAAAGTACTGGTAATAAACAACCAAGCCCATGAATCTAGAAACTTCATGCACATTTATAGGATCAAGTCTATCTTGAATGGTTTTTATTTTTACTGGTTCTACAACAATGCCAACCTTTGAAATAAAGTGGCCGAAGTAATGATTTAAGATTCATAAAATGCACTTTTGAAGAGTTTTCCATAAAACTTATGATGTCTTAGTCTTTGCAAGACTAAACAAAGGCTTTGATCATGTTTAGCCTCATTCTTGGAGTAAATGTGAATATCATCAAGAAATACCATCACAAACTTATCCAAAAATTCTCTAAACATGTTGTTCATAAGGTTCATAAAGGCTACAGGAGCATTAGTTAAGCCAAATGGTAGTACCATGAACTCATAATGTCTATACCAAGTTTGAAAGGATATTTTATGAATGTCCTTTTCTTTGATTCTCAACTGATGATAGCTTGATCTTAAATCAATCTTTGAGAAGACCACAACACCTTTTATTTGGTCAAATAAATCATCTTTCCTTGGTAAAGGATATCAATTTTTAATTATTGCCTTATTAATCAAGTGGTAATCAATGCAAAGTCTTAATGTTCCATAGTTCTTCTTAACAAAGACCATTGGATCACCCCAAGGAGACACTCTTGGCTGGATGCTTTCATTATCCAAAAGTTCTTGCAGTTGTACCTTTAATTCCTATAGGTCAACCACATTCATGCGATATGGATATTTGGACGTAGGGGTAGATCTAGGTATTATATCAATTGAAAAATCAAATTCATGCTTAGGTGGTAATCCAAGTAGTTTTTTAAGTAAAAAATCCATGAACTCATTCAAGATAGGAAAATCTACATGAACTAGTTCTTTTTCTTTGGGTAATTATTACAACTAGAATGTGTAAAGCTTGCATCCTTCCTAACAACCCTTTTTAGTTACAAGGCTAAAAGTGTCTTTTGCCTTTGATGCCCTTGAATACCTTACATTTATACAAGTTACCCAAGGTCATTAATGTACTGTACTCTTTTACCAATGCAATCAAGCATGGCTTGGTGTTCTTGCAACCAATCCAATCCAAGAATGAGATCATAAGACCCAAAAGGTGTGAAGAATAAATTTACCCTGGTCTTGAAGATGCTAAGATCAATTTTAACTTGATATGAACATTCAATAATCGGTACCATTTTATCAATACCGTACTCAACCTCCCAACCTTCTCTAATCAATATAGGTTCGACTTTATATTGTTTTGTAGTAAAAGGAGATATAAAACAATCAGTTGCACCTGAATCAATTAGAATAGTTAAGGTAAACCCATTTATATTACCTCTAGTTTCAATTTGGGTAGCCTACAAGTCAAAATTTCAATTATCAACAATAACATATACCCTATGATTAGTTGATTGGACCAATTTTAGCTTGGGATAGTCCTTTTTATAGTGGTTATCACCACATTCCCAATAAACAACATGTCGAGATAAACCTACCAGAATAGTATTAGCACCTGCAAGTAGTCCACATTATTTTGATGTTTCTAGTTCTTAAAAGAACTAGATTTAGACAATCCCTAAGACTTGAATTTTTTTTAGATTAGAAATGTTGTTAAAATTCTTATTATTAGCAGAAAATCTATGATTCTAGTTTGATTTTTTAAAGTTCTTATTCATTGGAGAAAGACTTTTAGATTTAGATTGTTGTATATTTTATTGGAATTCCTACCTTGCCTTTTGGAGAGACTTATTTTTTTCTTTAGACCTAGAGGTTGATTCAATAGTTATTTCCAAAGTTTTTATGTTTGTCATATCAATGTCATGCATCAATATCTCCTTGAGCCTAAGTTTGAGTTTAGTGATATTACTCTCCTCAGCATTCATATAGTTTACATGATAGAATAGATTTATAAAAAATTTCTCATACACAACAACAAACATGTTTTCCTACTTTAGAAGCTAAAAATAAGTGATTTTATGCTCTTTATAATTGGCATTCAGGTATCATTTTTGAAATTGAGTCTCTAAAATTGACTAGGTTAGGTCCATTAGCTAATATCCTTCAATGGCATAAAGGTGATTCCACCATAATGTTATGGGATTAACCAGATGATAATATTCCACCCTTGATTTCACATTTGATGGCATGTTATGTAGGATGAAATATTTATGCAAGTGTACCGACCATGTATCATATGCATCAGCTGATTCCTCACCTAAAAAGGTAGGTGGTGGAAGTTTTTTTTAGCTCTTTGATGATTGGGTCAACTATGATCGAAGGTGGTTCTTGTATTATAGGTCCCTCTACTTGTCCCATTTTTAATCTAGGTACTTTCACTTGGAACACTCCTTAAATATTATTTACCTTTTGTTCTTGGCTATCAATCTTTCCTTACAAAGTGTTTAAGGTTGTTAGAATTCCACTAATAATTTCCTCATGCTTGTTGATTGGATTCCCACCGAACGCATCAACATTAGGAACCTCATTATTTTTGTCAGCATTATTTATCCATAGATATTCTTGGTTATGAATGAAGATGAAACCATAATGAACCCTACCTCATCCTCTACCTCTACCCTTGGTAAACACCTCACTATCCTCAATGGGTTTCAATTTTACTTGAGGATGGTTAAATAGTTAAAATTAGTCTAACCAAAAAGGACAACTCTAACAAACTATGTTATCAATTTTAAAAAAATAGGTACTCGATAAGGGTACATAATATAATGTTGTACTAATTTTTTAATCAGATATGATTTTAAAAATGTAAATCATAAGGAGAAAATAACAACCAATTTAAATACATGTAATGATTACACCAAATTTTCATAAGTATGCAACATAAATTATCATTGCATAAAAGAGAGCACAATCAAGAATAGAATGGAAACCAAAACATCGTAGGTAATTATTAAGTGCTACTAGTTGAGGTTGTTAACTATATCATGGTCTAAAGGTCACTACACCATTTCCAACATGTCCTTTTTATGTTCACACACCACTCAATTAATAAGCATGAAAACCATTATCTAATTAAATAAACGGTGATATAGTTATGATCAACTTCATTATTCATCAGATAAGATTCATCGACAACCTATGATCAAATTTATGTTAAAAATAATATATTAGAAATAGCCAATGAAATATAATGAATTAAAGAAAATATAATGTGATCAAAAGTATATTGCAACCAAGTGTATCTTCTATTTTACATCGATTATTCAATCAACTATAAAGTTAAAATTAAAATAAACATATTCAACTCATATAAATTTCACATATACTTTATTAATTTCTAGCCATACTTTAATTCAATATTTTATTAAAATAAGGAATATATAGCTCATTAACCACTATTATAAGAAAGAGTTCCTTAAAGAAACAATCCACCTTTATATAACACCTTCCAAGTATGATCAATATAATAGAGAAACATGTTTCAGATATGGACAAGTATAAATTATGCATGTATTCAATAGGTTTCAAGTGAATTAGAAATTAGAAATACATAAGAAACAAGTTTCCACATAATTAAATGCATATGAAACTCATACAATCAAAATATGTCTTACAAAAAATAAGAATTTCAACCAAGTTTTCAATTGAGTGGAACCCAAATAAAATTTTCTATTTAAGTAACTCTTAAAAAATAATGTTGAGCATGTCATGGTACAACAATGAAATCAAGTTGAACCAAAAAAATAAGGTGATAACACACTCAATCCATAGGAATAAAGATCAACAAGTATACATACAACGATTATTCATTTGTATAACATCATACAAGGGAGAGTATAACACTTAACAACTCTATATTATAAAGATAGATTCTATATTCAACTCAATATCAATTCATTCTAGAATTCTAATTTCAACTTAATTTCATGCTACACAACCCTTTGCTACACAACCCTTATCATACTAATCAAATGCAAAATTTTACTCATTTTCATAATGTATCTGTATTAACTTTGAGAAAGAGATCAATAAAAATAGATTTATTAATAATAAAATACATACCTTTGTAAGCAACCTTGTAATTTTGAGGTATTTGAGAGAGACATTTTTATTTATGTTTCTCGTATATACCAAAAGAAAGTATAATTGGATGAATTTATATATCCCATGTATAACTAAAATACCTAAGGGAATTCTCTATTTTCTTTACTGCTTTGAATATTAAAACATCGTATATAAACAAATCATAAGTATCTATTTATATAAGCTAAAGAGGGTTAGCTAAACAATTCAACAATGACCATTTATTTAAGTGAGTTTCTAATTTATGTAACAAGTAAAACTAATATACTTATGTATGCTTTAGCATCAAGTTAAACAATATGTATATGCCTAAGTAAATCCTTGCTCATATTTACCATCAAGTATTCTTGTTCAAAACTAAACAAGATTATATAACTTAATAAGGGATCAATGTTGTCTATAGAATTCATAAAAACTAATTTGAAAACCCTCCAAGTGTATGGTCAGCCTATATTATCCCGACTACTAGTCTATAACCTAGGAAACAAGCATATAGATTGCCGATTAGTTAGTTGGGCCTAGCCTGGGAATGGTTGCCCAATAGGAATGTAATTCACATAGTCATATTAAAAAATATGAAGCATAAAAATATAACTCAATAAGTTCCACACAACCAAGATAAAGTCTAACAAGGATCAAAAATTAAACCAGACAATCATAATAACCAGTCAACATATTCATTTTGACTCAGCCATACAAAAATTCTAAAGCATCAGTCAATGATTCCAGTAATCATTCAAAATGATAATCAATTATAAATCTATGATTGATACATCAGGTTTGTGGAGTCATCATGAGTTCTCATGACTTCATATGATTCCTCCAAGTCATTTAAATTGATATAAAAAAATCATTTTAGTTAAGTAATAGACCACTTACAAGTTTCAAAGAAAATATAACTCTTAATATATATGAATAAATATTTCAAAATACTTCACCCAAATTTAGAGGGTTTCAATAGAATATAAACATGCATATATCCATATTAAAAACCCCAACAAGGACAGGCCATTCAAGATAACACGTAGGAAATCTCCCAAAAATGAAAACACATAGAAGTTCACAATAAAAAACATCACAACCACAACAGTCATGTTGTGAAAGGGAACATGCATAAGATCAACAAATAATAACACAAAGATGTATATATATTCATAACAAATTCTAATAGTCCTAAAAAAATGATAAACTACACCATCAATATAAGACCCAGTCTAGATTCTATTACAAAGAAACCATGATAAACATGTAAAAACTCAATCCTTTAACTAATAAAGAACCCCAAATCAATATATAGAATTTAATGATATTCAAAGACATTAATATTTAGTCATACAGACAAGGTGCCATGACCCATTTTATCAAATATACCTAGTTAATAATTTTCTCAAAGAAGCCATTAATAGACTATAAAACTCAACCCTTTAAAATATAAAAGAAATTAATTTATTTTCCAGTTTCAATCAAATCAAAGCCAAAGTATACGGTTGGTTAAAATAAGGTGATGAGACCCATCTAAATTAATATACTCTGTTTGAGTAACCAAAATGAATACAACAACATAGTTTTAACCCAAAGGTGCAGATTTAAACAAACTAAACCACTTATTAAATACAAAAAATGCATGCAAACAAAGTTGTTAAAACCCTCATTCCATTATTCAATTAGTAGAGTAGATGACCCAAATAGGTGAAACAAGTTCTTATACCCACAAAGATTTAAATCATACACAACCAACCATTTAAATGAAGAAAGAACTCATGTAGCCTCAAAACAACAAATACATTCATAGGCCAAAGATTTATTCGATTATATAATAATATATAAAAAAAACCAGAAAACATATCAAATTCATTTTGCAAGTTGATATGAAAAATGATAATATCAAACCCCATTGGGTGCAAGATACTCATCTGAAAGTCCTAAGACTTTTTGTTACATATGCAATGTTCAATCTTCCATATATATATATATATATATATATATATATATATATATATATATATATATATATATAATTTCATTGAAATTAAAATAACTATATAAACTAGTCATGGAGGCTTCCCTAATAAACACAGTGGAGGAATAAAAATACAAATAATGCCGACAAAGATAAGCCTAGACTGAACATAACTACTTTTCTCCACCCAACAAGTTGAAAACACCAAACAAGCCATTGAAAAGCCCCTCATCCTCTCTTTATTTTTCTCCATTCCTTCTTCATTCTTCCTACCCATGTCCAATCTAACCATCCTTGACTAACTCCTCAGTCCTTCTGTCCAACTCCCCATACCCTAATTAAATTTCACATTCATTGCGAGGAGAGAGAAATATTCCTCCATTATTGTCAAATAGCTCCCAATGTAACCCACCACCAATTCTCATAAATTCAATGGTCATAAATAACCATCCAAAAAAATTGGAGCCATTAAATAATAAAAAATAAAGATAAATATAATTAAAATGTTTAATGCCATCGAGACTAAAATAACTAAGCCACCAAAATATATCAAGTGACCTAGGTAATAATCCATGTAAGGGGGGTGTCATGGGGGGTAGGTCTAGGTAAGTCCCTTAGGGAGTCCGTATCTAAACAAAAAAGAGTTCACATAGAGTTGGAATGGTGAGTCATTTCATGGAGGAGAGAGAAAGAGTTTGTAGTAGATCATTATAAACAAAAATAGTAGAATTAATCAACTCTATGACAATCATGTGGTAAACAAATAATGGTATAATATGGTACACAAAACAAAATGTGACAAGGCATGATTGACAAGATAATGACAAAATAATGAAATAATCAAGACTGTCTAATGGTAGGAAAACAACCAAAATACATGGATATTTATTAGAACTCATTCAACTACCCAGGAGTCACTTCATTACCCCAATGTACCAATGCCAACATCAACCTAGATTATATATAGGTACCTACAACCACATTCTGTACATTAATAATACTTTATTGAATAATTGATAAATAATTACATAACTATAATAAAATATTAGTTGCAACAAGTAATCTATAAAAGCATCATGTGCAAAATTAGACATGATATGTCATCAACCTACAATCAAAGTATCACTGCATCAAATCCAACCATAGAGTCCAACTAGGTAAAGAAAAATAACAATCAGTTATACATCAATAACAACAATGTTTAAAAAGTTTAAGAAATAATTAAAATGTGAGGTCATAACAAAGATCTCACATACCACCACATGACACCTAGTCCAAAACACATCAGTAGCATGCCTAGCTCAAGGCCAAGCCTCCAACACATCTGCTTTAACATGATCAAGTACCAAGTACTAAGAAATGGCCAAGTCAAAGGGATGGTCTTAAGACCACTTAATAACATGAGGATCATGGTTTTTAAACTCATATTTGTTATACAAACCAGTCAACATGGGATTAAACCCCATGAAAAAACAAAAGGCTTATTACAAAATCCTCTCCATAAGCAAAAACATGGGAGTGGGGATTTGAACCTCTCACCCTATGCATCTTATTCTTAACCATTACCAACTAAGTTATGCCTTAGTTTGGAAAACATGATGTAAGATATTATCTTTATCTCTTAAATTTTGGGCTAAGACTAAGCAAAAAACCTACTTGGGAGTTAAACCCACAACCTTCCATTTATAATTTATGGCCTTGGCCATTGGGCCAAGTTTATTTTTGGAAATTGAATTAGAAGATATTTTATTTATCATTTATTTTTGGAGAATGTAAGCCAAAATAAAGGCATTTGAGGGAATTTTCCAAGGGATTCAAACCCTTCTAAGCCAAGTAAAAGGACTACAGATTTGACAAATGGGCCATGTATCCCAAAACACTATAAAAGGAGTGATTTTGTATTATAAGGCTAATTTTTTAGCCCTTTGTATTCTTGTAAAGCATTTTTAAATCCCTATTATGGATAAAACCTTTATAAAGGAGATAACCCCTTGGAGGGGGATTATGTAACCCTATTTTGGGAGAATGGTCCCAATTGGGAGAATATTTATAGCTTCTTAGTAGAAGATAATGAATTTTGATCCCCTTAATGGGATACATATACCTTTGTAAAGGATAATTAATGGAATAGTTCATCGATTAAATGGATCCAAAGACATAGTCTATCAAGGATAAACTTTGTTATCAATTTGGTTTGTATTTGTCTCTTTTTTAGAACTTGCTTGCTTTTTTATCATCATTTTTTAATATTTATTTTAATTATTATGCAAATTTTCAAGATAAAATGATAATAAATTAAGAAATTTATAAAGTATCTGATTTTGAATAAAAATTGAGTTAGTTTTGTTATGCTCTTTTTTTGATCAATTGACCAGAAATTATATAGAATAAATTCAAATATGAAAACACATGCTTGTTGGTACTAATTATTGTATACCATAATAAAATAAGAGCTTAAATAGGAAAAAAAGTTTCCCAATTAGAATTATTGTGCCACATTGTTGCACCATTCTTTATTAACACACATGGTTAATATTAGCCAATTACAAGGTAACTTGCATGACAAGTCATGTCTGTATTAAGAATAAAGTAAAAACTTAATTTATACCTTTACTTAACACTAAGTAAAATAAAAATAGACTCCAATATAGCTGAAATTAGACTAAATCAAACCAAGTTATCTTACATTCAAGACAATGTCAATATGCAACAAGTAATCAAATCATGGACCCTACTCAACTTAGGCACCCCAAATTCCTTATAAAATATAGTAATTAACTTAAATAAACTTATTTTTAGTTATCTCAATTATAAAACATGAACCCACTTCTTGGAGATGAATGGATAACTTTTCAATCTCAATTAAGTACACATCTACTGTAGTGCACACTTTAATTGGTACTTCTAGCTATTTTTTAGGAAGTTCATAAAAGATGTCCAAAATTGATCAAATAAATAATATAGGACATAAATGAATTAAATAACCTTCATAAACTATTAAAACATCAAATAAAATAAATCTAAGATGAATGATCAAGTGCCCATTTTGACACCATACTCGGCAAAGAAGAGTTTTACTATTGGTGGAAAAACTATCATTTCATGCAAGTGGTCATGGCATAGCCAACAAGGAGATTATATGACTATTAGGGAAGTTTTGAAACTATCAAGGAGGTTGCACAACTATTGATTCTGACATGCAATGGTTTTAAATGTGCCAATCTATTTTAACTAATGACTTCGCCTATGACAACTATGGGTCCGTTATAAAAGACAAAACAATGTCTCGTTAGAATTTTGACAGTTTGAGAGTCTTTAGTGCATGAAATGACATATTCAAGGGTTATAATAAGGACGCCATAGATTTAGGGAGACATCAATGAATAGATAAAGTGTCTAATGTTTGTATGATGTATTAGAGTAAGGAAATAATGCTGAAATATTTTTGAGTAGGATAGTTGTATGATGTACTTGTTCTATATCTCATTGTAATTATGTTAGTGGCCAATATAATATAGGAACTTGTACAAATATTACTCTTTCAATTGGTTTCCCTTACACCTTGTGGGGTTTTCTAGGTCAAAAGTCTTTGTGTCATTTATCTCTATTGTTATAAGTTTTGTCTATGTATATATACATTTATATTTAATTCTTGAGTATTTTTATCTTCCATCATAACAAATATACATGAATTATATATCATTATATAAATTAATTTGCCATTTTAAAATAAATTTGAAGTGAAGAGCAAGTTTGTGATTCTATGAATTCTAGTAAGTTGTTGATTGGAGAGTTTATAAATCAATAATAGACTATCATTTAGGGTCAAATAAAAATTTTATGGACAAAAATCATGAGATAAATTTCAATAAATTATAGTTAAGATGTGAGAAATAAACATGTGATTAAAATACAAACTTTCTATACGTATAAATTCATGACCAATTATATAACTTCAACCACAAAGTACAAAGTTACGATAATATGTAGTGACATTCACGAAATGAATTTGGAATTAATATAAATAATATAGGAAGAAAAAAATAGAGAAATATATTATTTTTCAAGGAGGAAAATAGATATTAGAAATATTTTCTATATTATAATAATGAATTGTTTAATTGATTTAAAATGTTAATAATAAAACAATATTTATACAATTTTTTCAAAATATTTTGGACTACGAAAGCTTTAATTACAAATTTGAATGAATTAAGATACTAAAAAGTTTTGAAATGAACGTAAGCGTTGACGCAGGGTTCCATTGTCCTCCTCCTGAAGCAACTTACATTTTATGCGAACCAAACGCCTATGCATGTTATTGAATCTTTGCTGTTTTCCATTCCGATCGTTTGGTCTTTGTAATGGAATCGTCTTCTTCTGTTGATCTTATAGGTTGCAACTTGCGGGTAAAAGTTCTTGTTGGTATTGCGCGTATAAATGATTGGTTTTGTTTGAAGTTGATTGATGAAAAAGTTTACTTCGAAAGAATCTGTCAGTTTATAGTACCATTCAATTGAATGAGTATAGAACAAAATTATTTTGTTTATAAAAGTATGATATCTTGGTTGAAAAAGTTTACATGATAAGATAGACCTTCCCTTTACTAAATCATGATCTATATGAATTACTGAAAAATATTCAATTTCAATGAAATATGATATATTTTTAGATTGAACACTTCTAGATAAAGTTATTTAGAAATATATTCACTACATCAATCATCATGTAATCTATTTTATTAGTATGTATGGAAATATGTATTTTTCGACAATGTAGTATAAATACGAAATAATGTAATATGAATTTATTAAAAAAATATAAAGATTATCTTATTATTTGTTAGATTTTTATTTAGGTTAGAATGTTAGATTATTCACCTGTTGAGAAATCATGTAATCTTGATAAGTGACTAGTTTTATTTAAATTATTTGATTATTTTTTAATATTAAAAAATTAAAATTATATATATGTAATAATGATTTATGAAAAAAGGTTTATGCAAGAGTATTTATAGCAAAGGGAAAGTAGCACACGTAAAAAAAAAAAATAAATAAATAAATATATATATACATTAAATTTTGGTTGCTTTTCTATTGTTGGTATTTTATCAAACTCTTTGCATATGTGAAGTGTTGGTTGGAAGTTCTTAAAGTGCTTCGAATAAAAAATATATATATGAATTTTATAGGTTTTACATAAAATTGGTGTGCGAAAATTAATTTGGAAAAAAAAGCCCAAACTAGGAATTACAAGCACATGAAAATCATAACATGAGCATTCAATAAAGAGAAAATACATTTTTTATGTTTTTTTTTCATGGTTAGAGAATTTTAATGAACATCCAATCCTATTGTAAATATGTATCAAAGAGGAGATTTGAGGGAAGAAAAAAAAATAGAAAAACAATAAAAAGGAAAAAGGAAAAGGGATGTTTTTAGGGTTGTGTAGGTTGAAGCAAATGGTGCATCCATTGCTAAATGTAAAATCATATATTATTTGAGTTTTTACATACATGGTATAGGAAAAAATGTCTAACCATTCATTATTAGTATTAGAGGTATATATAAAGGATTTGAATATCATTGTAAAGTATTTCATGTATATTAAGAGTCTTATATCCATTATAAGGATACTATACGTTATCCCCTCGATGTGGTATTCCCATATTGGTAGATCTTATGGAGTTATTCATTCTTTAAGAAATATTTTATGCTATCATACTTTAAGGGATATTATTCTATTTCTAAATATATTATGTGCATCAGCATATTGGCCCAAAATTATATCTTGTGTTGTGTTTATTCACATAATATTATTCATAATTATATTATTATATGTGTGGACATTACCAAGTGGTACCAAAGCTTAGATTTGGGAGAAAATGTGGTTAAAACCCTAATTTTAAAAATCCACTATATCTCACAAATCATTGCATTTTTTTCTAAAAATTAATACTAGAGTTTAAGCATCATAAATCTCTTGGGATTTTTATCTACGTTGCACTATTTTAACTACAACCTGGGTGAATTGAAATTTGTGAAGAAGTCTTGTATATTGCCAAAATTGCCTTGGCTAAAATTGATGATCTCATCTTCTAGTTGATGACCTCTCATTATGTCTTACATCTTAAAAAGTTTTTATTTAAATTATCTAAACATGATTAGGAGAAGTTACAGTTTCATTATGAAAGAGCATTTCAGGAGACATAGGCAAACATAATATATTATAGGCTTCATCACTTGTGTTAAGACACTTATTCTTTTATGCATCAAGTGTTGGTTCTATTGTTTTACCTATAGTGATTTGGTATAAGTCTTACAACTCAAGAAGAATTATATTTTGACTTTCCAATTGAGATAGTTTAAAGGTGTAAGAATTGGAACTTGATCTTGATCCATTATAGTAAGTAGGTATGTGCTAAACTAATTAGTGATAAAAAGGAAAGGATATGAAATACCAACTTAAACTATAAAGTTTGAATTTTACAAGACTGAAGAATAACACCAATGCATAGAGTTTGAAAAAAATCAAACTTTTAAATAAAATGATGCCTAAAAAGGAGTTGTATACTAGAAATTATGTGAGTTTAAAGTTTTTACTTGCAACAGAAATATCCACTTTTCATAATTTTTTTGGGTGTGCAAGTGTATGAATCAAATTTTCATGGAAAAGTTAATCCTCCTAGGTTGGTTATGACCAAGAGATAATATAGCATATGACTAGGGGCTAAGCCCTAAAAGGAGTGCCCCCTTGATGATTTCACTTGGGGGTGTTTTGTGATGTTACTATGATGGACCCCAAATCTACATGAAGTGTTTTAAACCCTCTAAGTGGTCATCACATTAGACTTGGGAGGATATAACACACCTTGGTAGAAACCAGTGACCCTCTAATAGTTGTCAAAGGTTCAGCTTTGGAGTGTAGGTTGGTGGGAATAGGGGTCAAAGATGCAGCTCTTAGAAGTAATCATCAAGGGAAGATAAGGCATCAAAGGTATTTGTCATGTCAATAGTTAGGGAATTAGAAAAAACCACCTTTCCTATAGCCATCAAGGTTGAACAAGTCTCCATCAGGGGTTAGGATGCTTAGAGTTTTTGATAGTGCTGGGATGGTCGAGAGTTCTAGTAGTGTCAGGATGGTTGAGAGTTCTATTAAGTGTCAAGAATTTCAATGACTCTGATAAGCAAAAATGATTCCTTGTGTAGCAGTCATTAAGGTGTAGGGAAAAATAATGAGTCTGGTAAATGCACACAAAGGTAAAAATTTTGATGAAGGAATTTGAAGGGCTAAAAATGGGTATATAAAATTCAATTTATAGGAAAAATTTAGATCTACCATTACTTAGATACCATGTAAGAAACATGAGGTCTTTGTGTAGTTATCAAAAAGTTACATGTTTTGGGTAGGTGCTAGAGATGTTAGACTTATTAGAAGTATTAGGATGTGTGTTGGTTTGGACATTATCAGGGTAATCAAGATTTATGGTATTGCTAGGATGGTCAATGATTCTAACAATATTAATAAAGTTGGAATTTTTGACACTATTAGGATTACTAATAATTATGGCACCACTAGAATTATTTTTAATTTTGGTAGTGTCACGATGAGTGAATATTCTGATAGGTGACGTCAAGGCTCATAGTTATGATAGGTACTAGTATGGGTGGTAACTTTGATAGGTTACACATAGGGGCATAAACTTGGAATTTAAAAAAAAACACCAGATTCACTACCCTTATGAAAAATCCACAAAAGACCCACCAAATTTCTCAAGAAATCCAAAAAAATTCAATTTTGTTTCCTTGGATACCCCATGTTTGGATACCAAAAAATTTATATAATTACCCATAATTGGGACATCTGGAGTAACCAAGCTCATGACAGAGCTTAGAATATTGTATTTCTGAAAGGGAATCAAGAAATATGTAGTTGACTATGTGTCACATTCTATGGAAGGTCAATAAATAGAAGCTAAGCATGTGCATCCAAATGGATTGTTGTATCTATATGATATATCAAAATAGAAGTGGTAGGTGATCAATATAGACTTTGTCCAAGGTTTACCAATGTCAAAATATGGGCATGATATGATCTTGGTAGATGTTGATAAACTAACCAAGGTGGCTCATTTTATACTAGGAAATTTGATAGATGATGCACCTACCCTTACAAATAGGTTTGTAAAGAAAGTGTATAGGTTACATGGATTTACAGAGAATATCATTTTGGATCATGATCCAAAAATGATGTCTATATTTTGAGTAACTCTAAATTCAGCTTTGGGTACATAGCTAAATTTTAATACACTATATCACCCAAGTACTAATAGACAAACTTAGAGAGTTAATTAGGTGTTAGAGGATATTTTTCATATGTATTGCATGGATCAACGGTATAAGTGGGAAGATTATCTCACATCTATTAATTTTACATAAAATAAATCATACTAATAAGCTTTGAATATGCCACCATTTGAGGCATTATATGAAATAAGGTGCAGGACACCAATTAGTTGGAACACGTTAGAGGATAGGGTAGTCTTTGGACCTGAGATGCTTTTATAAATGAAAAATTAAGTTAGATTAATCAGGCAGAGATTGGCTAAGGAAAATGATAAATAAAAGAATGTTGTTCTGAAGAAGATAGAAAGACACTTTTCATCAAGTGATAAATTATTTTTATAGGTTAAACAATAGAAAAGGTAGACTAAAGTTGGGAAGTTGGTAAAATTATCATCAAGATATGTGAGACCCTTCAAGGTGTTAGAAGTGGTCAATCCTGTAGCATATAGGCTTGCATTACCACTAGCCCTAGCTCTATTACATAATGTCTCCCCTGTTTCTTATCTTAAAAGTTATGTAGATGATCATACACATGTGTTGGATTGGAACGTTTTACAGGTTATAGGTCTCTAGGTGGTCATGATAGAACTAATCAGGATGATTGAAAGTCATAGACTTCATTTGTGTAACAAAGAGATGTCATAATGCAAAGTCTAATGGGACTAATACTTTGAGGATAGTGCTACTTGGGAAGACGATGATAATTTATTCAAGATATTTCCATATTTATTTGCTTAATTATATGCTATGATATTATGTTATTTTTATACTAAAAATTATTTTAATTCATAACTTATGTTTGAATAAGAGTCATCTGAGATGATGACTAAACTGGGGAAGGATATTACATCTTAATTCCTCACTAAGAAAGCTATCTGATTATTCATGGATATTTATAGTTGACACATTTTATTTGGCTATTTTTTAATAAGTTTTGAGATATATGTTGTTATGAGACAGTAGGATATTGCTTAGGTGACATGTTTCATCTGAGATGATGACTAAACTGGGGAAGGATATTACATCCTAATTCCTCACTAAGAAAGCTATCTAATTATTCATGGATATTTATAGTTGACACATTTTATTTGGCTATTTTTTAATAAGTTTTGAGATATATGTTGTTATGAGACAGTAGGATATTGCTTAGGTGACATGTTTACATTGCTATGAGCTAGTCATAGTATATATGTTTACATTATGAACATGTTGATTTATTATTTCAGTTATATTTTATGATGAATGTATATTATGTTTATATGGTCTAACTATGCACTTTTTATGAGGTTGACACATGATAAATCATCCCTTAGAGCATGATATAGGGAGAGAATCACTAAAGAGGGTGATGTAAATTAAGATGTCAGAGGAGGATAAAGAAACTGACTAGAACCCTGTACACACCACATTAGTTAGCACATGTTATAATGCATAATGAAATAAGTAACATAGTGTTTTTATTAATGTTATCATTAGATAGTTGTCATTATTTGATAGTATAGTTTAAATGGTTTAATGAAACTCATTTTGCGTGATTAACATTTTTTATTATTAAAAGTTGGTAGAAACATGATTTCCATAGTTAAATTAAATATGGATTATTAATTTGTGAAATTATCATTAAATTTTTGTGGCATTAGGAGGATGCTAAGATATTTATAATTTATGTTAAAAATAAATAAAATTAGAAACAAAATAAGAAAATAAAATAAAAGAGAATGGTCTAAAAATTAAAAAAACTAAGAGAAAAAAATAAATTAAATAGTAACAAAAAGAAAGAAAAAGAAAAATCTTTTAAAAGAAAAAGACTACGCCCTTTCAATCTAAAGGGGGGATTATGAAAAGAACATCATAAGTATTTTTCAAAAGAGAAAGGAATAGTACATAGAGGATCCACATATGAGAAGAGGCATTGGTAGAGACTTAAAAGGAAGTCAAGACAATCAAATGAGTTGCCAGGTAGGCGCTTGGACTCATGACAAAACCTTAATTTTGTGTGTGTTTAGATAATTAATTATCATTAAATGAATTTGGAAAAAAATGATTAAATTAGGAATTATAAGTAAAGGAAGATATGTTGAACTAGGTATAGGCATTGACCTACATACTTATATTTAATAGAGAATAAATATATAGATATTTGGTTATTGATTTGAAAATCTGATTACTGAATATAGAAACGTAAATATATTTATAAAATAATTCATACCTATATAATAGTCTCGATAGTTAAAATGGGGCAATTGGTTTAACCATTCATATGTTATTACCTACTATATATAGCCTAGGCATTCCATAGAAAAGCTCTAAATATACTCAACTAGGTGACTTCCACTATGTATATATTTGTAGAGGCGTCGATCTGCATGTTCACATAGAGTTGTTTTGAATTAACGTATACATTTTTTTATAATTATTGGTGTGTCTGTAAACTAAATAGACATATTCATATAAAATATATCTGAATATTATATATAATTTTTAATAAACTATATATTTGTACTCTAGAGGCATCGATTTGCATATGGATATAAAAAAATCTGCATTATTATCAATATGTTTGTATATTGATTTGCCTTTTTACCATTAGATTAGTTTGCATTAAACTTCATGGATACAAAGCCATAAAATTTTGGAGTTAAGTTAAAAATTCTCAATCACCATATACATTAATGTTGGAAATAAAACCGTACCTCACCTGTGATAGGCATCCCATTAGAAGATGACCAATCTAAAAATTAACTGAGATATTGTTAATTATATATTATACTAGTCATTGTTTATTAAATTGGGTTATATCTGGTCACTATATATTTACATTGCCTTCAACCCACCAGGCATTGTGATTTCATGTTTATATAAAACCATTTCCTTTTAAAGCAAACCTGTGACTTTATGAATATTATAAATAATACAGGGTTATCTAATCAAGCAAAGAGGAAGGCAACATTGATGACGCATTACATATTCAATTTATTAGATACTATTATAAGGTATGACTTATTTACATTATTGAGGCATTACATTACAAACATTTAAATACATGTACCCCAAAATACATTTATTTACTAGAGTATTTATGCCCCATTAGTGGTGATTCACCGTATGAGTTATTCATTAATTCAAGGTTTAGAAACTTGATGACTCTCACATAATTTCCATGCTTTATGGGAAGCAATCCACCAACCAGGTGTATAAATGAAATATAAATATTGTCATATTACTTAATAGTGGGAGATTTATATGTACATATTTGTGATTATGAGAAATATGTATTTATGTCTCCATGTATTTATATATTTAAAACTTCTCAAATCATGACTTAATCCTCTATCACTAAATTGTTTAGATCCTTATGTCCTTATGGGTTATATTTATACATGTTTATAGCTTGTCATAGCAAAATGATGGAATTTATTAGGGAAAAATATACATAACCTCAACTTGATCTAGATGGCTTGTTCATTATTATTCCAATGTTTAAATTGATAGATGAGCTATTTCAACAAAGGATTGTTGAAAAATCTTGTTTGGAATATAAAATACTGTATGCATCTATTTGCATTTATAGTATGTTGAAAACCTAAAAACAACATTTAATGAGGCATATGGAGTATACATAACTCAACATAGTCTTATTTTATATTATGTTAAGCTTTATGATGTAGAATCTCTTTACATATATAAGATGGGAAAAAAGCATGCAGTGTGGATATAACACTAATAATAGCTACATATCTATGAATTAGAAATGGTATGCTTAATAATAATATAAGAATACATGTGCTTATTATCATAAACTTGTACATAGGGGATTGTACTTATGATTCTAGTTCTTCAGGTGGTTATAAACCATATTATAGAATTAAGCTTAATAGAGATTTATGTATTGCATGCACACAACACCTAAGAATATAACAAACACTAAAATAGAGTATTATATGTTTAGTGTGAATTGAGACTTACTTTGTTATATTTGGTTTCTTTAATAGAAACTTATGTTCCCATAGATTTGTAACTACTTAATAGGATTGATTGTGGTATTTAGTAATTATGCATAACAACACTACACTATGGTAATATGGGTTATCGTAAGGTGTAGACTGTTTAGAAGCTAATAATGATAGTTATCATATATAGTTAAATGTGTATTTTACTTGGGTGGTATAAATTATAGCATTATTTCTAGTATGGGACAAATAATAATGTGAGATTAATTCATAGGATCGATGGAATAAATGTATGTTTTTTTTATTACTCCTATGCTTAGAATGTATGTGATATGATTACTAGTAGGATCCAAATTATATAAATATTTTGGTTATATCATATTAACTAATCTTACATTTTTGATACTGAGAAAAGAGTGATATGGAGTTCATTGGATTACTAACATCACAATGCTAGATGAAGGCAATTTGATCAAGTGGTGTGTATGAATTTTGACTGATCTATAGATCATTATTATTTATTATTATTGAAAACTTTGACCAAAATAATAATTAGTGAGACATTGTCATTTCATGAGCATGAATTACATGTTTGAACAATAGCTTGTAATATAATATGTTTTCTAGGATACATCACATGTTTAGTTTTGGAAATCATACATTACACAGGTACTAGCTTATCTCTCTAGATTCTCACACTGTCACTATCTACTTAATGATGAAGGGAGGGCCATTCCCTAATGGGATTAGTATAGGGGATCATTGATCTTTGGTTGGTATGTAAAATCACGTAGATGATGCTCTCCCTACCCATAGTAGTACTTACTTGAAGATGAGAATTGAGATTGCCACAGATACTAGAGTTCAAAAACTATGCTCCAAGGATCCATGTATCTTATATATGTAAATTGTATTGTATTTTAATTATTATTTAAAGATTATCATTAAGAATTTTAATTACTTATTTATTATACATTGATAGAAGTGGATGTAGGCATGTATTAGTCATAGATGGTTTATTTTAATTACTTTCTATATTTGTATTATGATGTGTTTCTTATGATGGATAGTGATCAAAGATGCATGATGTTGTATACTTCATTTATAATTATCTCATTTTGAGTATTTTATTTGATCACTCATTAATATTACTGGTGTTTAATCTATTTATATTAGATGTGTTTAAATCATAAAAAATAAATTCTCATATTTTTAGGTAGATCATAGTGGGGATGTTATCTAATCCCTATATATATAGAACATTGAATTTATGTTTATGTAAAAAAATACACTGAATATATTGATACAATAAGTTAAATGATTTTTATATCCAACCAAATTAGCATCTTCACATAGAAAACCAAAATTTCTATAGTGGTTTGTGCATGGGATCCAATTATAAAAGAACAATACACTTAATAAGCAATGATCTACCTTAAAATAATGACTCATAAGATAGTATTCTATAGTTAATTATAAGTAGTGATCTACTTATAACTATAACATTAATATTTGAATGATAAAATCATTCTAAATACTAGATTTATAGTCATATGAGTTTAAAAGGTTGTAATTCATACAAACTTAGAAAATTCCTAGATTTTAGTGAAGTTATTTACATTATTAAAAAAGGGATAGTTCATTGTTATTTTACCTAGTTCAAACATTGGATATTATATATATGTTTATGAGACTGACAATTTACCTAATATGAAAATACAAAAAACTAAAATTATAGTGGAGTGATCAGATATTAGTATACACAGTAAATTTATTAAGTCATGAATTGCAAGGTGTTACGGAATTTTATACATACAACGATCTTAATACATAGTGATCTGATATGTATGTTGACCAAATTCACATCTATTATTGGTAGGTTGCTTGAATTATGATCTGGTATGAAGGCAATGATTTGGATGATCCTTTAATGCATGATGATATATATGGAGAACAGAAGAAATCTCTTATTGTCTAAAATAAGATCATTTTGAATGTCAACTAGAAGGGTAAATAAAGCAAGACTATGTGGATAAAGTTTTGGATCATATATCTCTATTCATTATAAAATTAAAAATAATACTTTATAGCTTTAAATAAGTACCAAAATTTCATATGAGGGAAATGATCTGGATATTTACTTTAAATGTCATACATATTTGTATGTGTGATTGTGCTCTGTGTGTGTGTGTGTGTGTGTGTGTGTGTGTGTGTGTGTGTGTGTGTGTGTGTGTGTGTGTGTGTGTGTGTGTGTGTGTGTGTGTAAAAACTATGATCTCAAATAGATATATATGTTAAGTTATAATCGTATGTAACTGTAAACCACTAGTAAAGGAACTGGTTCTCATTTTAGTTACCATTGATTAAGCCATAGGTGACAATAATATAGATGATAAATTTTTTAACTCTATAGTAAATAACTAGTATATATATGGCTATAATGGGATATACAAGTAAAATAATACCTCTATGAGAGAACTATGTGGAAGCCTCTTATCATACGTGATGCACACATAGAGGGTAGATAGAAGAGGTAATAACACTCTATGTAATCATTTGCATTTTGTTTACATAATTGTTTTATTTTAAGTTATTTTTGAAATGTTTCCTCTATTTGTCCTTGGCTGATTCAAAGGTGATTGTTATTGGGAATGTCCTTTTTTTTTTTCGTAATGGACTATGACTTGGAGGAAAATTGAATAGGATCAAGGATTAGCAATTATTAAACACCAATTAAAGACATTGATTTTTAAATCTTTATAGAGAATAGAAGTCATTAATAGTGTGAGAAAATAGTGTTTACATGTATGCAATACATAGTATGAATATAGTAAATGTGTAGAGGGTTCTATATATAAAGAATGTATCTATATATGAGCTTAATTATGCATATAAATATATAACATATATGGGTGTATTGGGTAGTATGCCTATATCATGGTTAATGGATTGTTAACATAAGCCATAGGATCTTAAGGGATAAGAAACCATATCCATATGAGTACAGTCTCTTAGAATGTAAAAATATTGTGACCAACTATTGATACATATTCTTACAATGGGAAAAACATGTGTTCAATACATATTATGAGTATATGAATATGTAAAAGTACTTATACTTATATATCACATATTAGTGCATCTTGATGCGTGTCTATAAGTTATAGTTTTTTTGATAGGTGGAGTCTAAGTCATAGATTCTTGAAGGATGAGAAACTATTTATTTATGCATACAACCTCCTACAATATAATAATTATTTAAAAGAAGGATTATTATTTTGTGAGAGTTATGATTTCTATATTATGATTGGTTTTTTTTTTAATTGAGTAGTATGCTTAGTGCTTATCGTGGAATATATTGTATTTGAATCTATTTATAGAATTTAGGTTTTGCAATTTAAATATAGGATATACCTTGTTGGTATAATCTATACTTATTTTCCTATTATTTGAAATTATGAGACATTTGATTCTTTAATTGTAAGATTGGTTGTTTGTATTTGAGTAGTTGAACTCATGTATAATGAACTATGATATTATGGGATGCCATAGACTCTATTATGCTTTAAAAATATAGTCTAAATGTATGTTATACATGGGGGGTACAAACTATAAAGGTTATGTCTATATTCATTCATAATTTTGATGGACTAAATGTATTCATTTTGGACATTTCTAGGAATAACATGTTTTTATGATAGTTAGTAGAAAGTACTTATCGTGGTTTTCTTAAAAATCATGTATTTCTAGGTAGATCTTAGTGGGGATGTTACATTTTGGAAGAGTACATGGAAGTTGTCAATGCTGCTACTAAGGCCATTTGACTTCAATGGATTCTCACAGAGTTTGATATATATTTCAGATGCCCTACCATCATTTACTATGATAACCAAAGTACTATTCAAATTTATAAGAATATAGTCTAACATTAGTGGACCAAACACATAAAGACTCACATGCATTTCATTAGATAGATAATTTATGGGGACATAATTGATATGAGATATTTCTAAATGATAGAGCACATTGTAAACATCTTCACCAAACCTTTCAAAGAGATCAAGTATCTTTGCTTGTGAGATATTCTCGAGGTTCAAGACACTGCAACATAATCTTCTAGGGTGATTCTAGCCTCTTGTTTTTATTTCTATATATTTGAAGGGAATATTTTCATTTATATATGCTCTTTTTCTCTACTTTATGAGAGGTTTCTTTGTATATGAGTACCTCATCAGGTCTAGTTTTTAGGACCCATTTTTTACACTACCCACCTAAACTATGCTTATGAAGGAATTTTAGAGTATGGGTTATATTTTCTTCCTATATTTATTTACTATGAAATTTCCCCCCTTAGATGTTTCCTACTTCATGAAGAAGCTTGTTCATATTTACATGTTGACCAAATGACTAGGAAGTAACTCTGGTGACCGACTATTCTAGGTATGAGAGTTACTCCTCTATTCTTGAATTTATTGATCACATTTTTTGGAGGAGTTACTATTATATTCAAGGGGTATTTTGACAAACTTTTGTGAAGGAGTTACTCAACCCTCTCTTATTTGTATTTCTCACATTTGTGAGATTTGTTAATAGAAGATTGATTTTTCTATATGCTTATTTGTGTAATATTCTTGTATTATTGATTTTATTTTGATTTCATCCACATTATGGTGTACACTTACTTGGTCCATGTGATCAATCAAATGGTGCATTCATTCTATCTGGAGACCTTATATTTAATCATAATATAAATAATTGTAGATTTACTAGTAGGATTATAAATCTTATATGATTTACTTTATTCACTATATCCTGTGAAATTGTGAAACTCTTAGTATCCTATTTTGGATAAAAATATACGTATTTTATTTTACCCTTACCTTTACTTGTGGTTATTTTCATGTTTCAATTTCATTCAACTTGGATGGGCTTTCTATCTCCCAATTGCAATTGGATTTGAAGGAGTCATCTATCTTGTTGAAACCATATTTGTGACTTATCATATGATTTGTGAAACTTGAATTAGGAAATAATAAATTCTTTGATTCCTATATTCCCACATTACATGTGAGATAATAATATGATTCCTCTTTAACATCACTTAGTTTAGTTCGATAATACTTCTTTTGACTCTCCTGATTAGCTTGATTCTTAGCTATTAATATCCTGCAATCCTTTATGATTTATCCTAATTTTTTATAGTAATGGCAAGTAAAGTATTTCTTTCTTTAACCTATGAAATTAGATTCAATTTTTCCCTTTGAATTTGAGATTTTGAGATCCATTGATTCTTATTTTTATATCTTATTTAGTATTTTAAACCTTTACCTTTATTTCAAGTGCTTGTTTTTTATCTCCTGTGTATAATCTCATGTTATCCTCATAGGATAAAAGAGAACCAACCAACTCATCAACATTAATAGTGATTATATCATTACACTCTTCAATAATGATCATAATATTCATTTGATTTAACTTTAAGATCTCAAAAATTTACTTACTATAATATTATCTAGTATAGTTTCTCCATAAAATATCATTCTATGCATGAGTTCATTTACCCTTATGCAATATTTACCAATTCCCTTATTATCTGACATTTTCAAAATAAAAAAATTCATTTTAAGGGTTTCAAGTTTTGATTATTATAGCTTAATGAATCCTTGATATCAATATTTTAAGGTATTCCATGCCTCATGGTAATTCTTTCATTTTTCAATTCCTAGATAAATGCATGATGTCTACAATACTCTGAAGATAGAATAAAACTTGTTCATCTACATCTTCTTCATCCATATTTGTTTTTTTATAATATTATATCAAGGTGTCACAATATTGTGGTGGTGTGTATCGATAGATAACATTCTCCCAAACTATTTCTATATAATAATTATCTTTAATGTATCTCTCAAATACTCAAAGGTGTCATCTTTGAAGATGAGAATATTTGTGGAAGTAAAATTCATTGTAGCCATTGATTCTCTTGATAATGCCCTAAAAAACTTTTTGAATATTTATTAGAGGAGGATATGATACCAAATAAAGGTTTTCAATGTATGGAGGTATTTAAAATCACATCTTAATTATTTTTAAATTTAAGCTATTTATCAAATAATATGTCTCATAATTACTAGTTATTAACCTAGCAACATTGTAAGTGAGATTATCAATGGTCTAGGAGGATCTCCACTTTACACACATTAATATGGTATAAATTTTTTATGAAAACATCAAAATAGTGTAGATATAATTGAGGGGTTTATGATACAATTTTAATGGAGTCATTTTGACATTGTATGCAGAAGTTATGGCTCGTTGAAGTTTGTGACAAATAGGAAAAAAATATGCATAGGGTATAGTGTTGAGTCAATAGTGGTTAGACTTGTATGACCTACCAAGTTTCCTAATAAAGGATTGAAATATAGCATATAATGGACCAATATTATCTTGGCATGTGGGCTAACCATGTGGTGACATGTGGTAGAGAGAGAATTAAAGGGGTTTATTTGGTTTATGCCTCTGGCCTTTGATAAGGATGTACCTATTGGTGGGGCCCAAACTATTTTTTTAGTTTTGGAACTTAATCCAGAGGGGTCATTTTTTTTGAGGGGGAAACTACCACTTTTAATTCATTATGCTATGGTGGTGAATTTTTATATAAACCCTTTTGGAGGATGTTGCATAGTGCATTTGGGATTAACATTGTATATGATTTCAAAGGTTGGCACCAAAACCCCATGGAAATCTCACAAGCCACCACATGTCACCTTGTCTAAAACAAACAAACAACATTCCTACCCTAAGACCAAGATTACAATGCATCTGATCGAACATGATTAAGTACTGAGTACCAAACAATTGTTGAGTCAAAGGGATGGTCTTAAGACCACTTCATAAGATGAGGAACATGGTTTTTAAACTCATATTTTTTATACAAACTAGTCAATGTGGGTTTAAACCCAATGAAAAATACAAAAAAGATTATCATAAAAGCCTATCCATAAGGAAAAATACAAAAAAGATTATCACATCATGAGCAACCCATTATGATAGGTTATATCATTATTTATTTTGAATTCTATTGTATATTTTGCTTACCACTTCTCGTATAATTTGGAAAGATGGCTAGAGAGGCACTCTAGTGATAGATAACTCCAAGTAAAGGTTATACAAGTCTATTTTTGGGGTATGATAATAATAGGACATGTTGATAAGCATCATTAATATGCACATGAGCCAAAGTGTTCTTCCAAGATGGAGACAAAGTGACATCAACATGAAAGGTGATTCCATGGTGAGTAGCACTTAATTAAAGCATGACTTTTTCTATGGACATATGTTGGCATCCAAATTTTATTTCATTAAAAAATGTTTATTTTAAATGTATGTATGTGTAATTATATGAATGCACATTTTTTAATACCTTATCTCATACAATGTTTGTAAATGTTTGTAATACATGTAAGTTTTATTTAAGACTCTAAGAAAGGTTAAATTTTACAAGTGATGACCTTTTATAATATTGGTTAATATGAAATGTAGTCTTCTACCTCTATTGAGAATGTTAAGAAACCAAGAGAATACAACAAGCATCTCTTAATATGAGAGCTTCATCTTAGCCTACAAGTAATGCAATGAATTGGCTAATATAATCTACCAATAATAGTTAGCCACCAAGGGAGAGAAACAAAATCAATAAGAGAAAATACTTTTGGTGGACCAAAAGCTTTTTAGTGGAGAGGTGTGATCGAAGATGATCTCCACTTTAGACACATACATATGGTCTATAAGATCTATGAAACCATTTGTACAATGTAGAGATCATCGAGAGCTTTTTGACATAATTTAAATGGAGTCATTTTGACACAATTTATAGAAATTAAGGGTTGATAAAGTTTGCAACAAATATAAAAAATGATATGCACATGGCATAGTGTTGAGTCAACAAATATGGGATTTGTATGAACTACTAAGTGGTCCAAACAAGGCTCGATTTCTGGTAGATAATATACCAATCCTAGCTTGGCATGTGGACCAACCATGTGGTGCCATGTGGTGGAGAGAGAAATAAAGGGGTTTATTTAGTTTATGCCTCAAATATTTGACAATCATGTACCTATTAGTGGGGCATACACTATTTTACGGATAGGGGACCTTCATCACATGGGGTCCTTTTTTGTAAGGAGGGGGATCATGTCACCTTTACTTCATAATGTTATGCTGGTGAATTTGTATATAACCCCTTCTAGAGGATGTTACATAGTGCATGTGGGATTAAACATGTATATGTTTTTAAAGTTTGACACTAAAACCCCATGGAGAGTGAAATAACCCCCCCTGAAAAAAAGGATTTATATATTAGAGTGCATTTTTGGATGTGTGTCATACCCAATAACTCAATTTCTAAAGCAATCGATACTTACTCAACATACTCACATACACGTAATCAGAACTAAAAGAGGTAAACTAAGGTAATTAACTAGGGGTAACTATTCATAAAGGTTGTTATGGGTAAGCAGGTTGCCTTTAAGGGTATTTATGGGGTTCGAAGCATATATATATATATATATATATATATATATATATAGGTCTTGAGTGCCATATATGGCATTCATTATTCAACATAAGATTGTTTATAGGTCCTTAACCCTTGGTAAATACCTCTCTCCTTAGTGGGTTTTAGTTCTGCTCGAGGATGGTTACGTATTTAAAATTAGTTTAATCAAAAAAGATAACTCTAAAAACCTATGTTATCATTTTGGTTAAATAGGTATTTGATAAGAGTACAGGATATAATGTGGTACTAATTTCATAATCAAGTATGATTTTAGAAATGTAAATCATAAGCATCAACCATCAATCAATTTAAATACATGTAGTGATTATACTAAATTTCCTTAAGTATGTAACATAAATTATCATTACATAAAAGAGAGAACAATAAAAAATTTAATGGAAACCAAACATCATAGGCAATTATTAAGTGACACCAGATGAGGTTATTAACTACCTCATGGACTAAAGGTCACTGCACCATTGTCAACATATCCTTTTTAAGTTCACAACACACTAAATTAATGAACATGAATGCCATTATATAATTAAATTAATGGTGATATAGTTATGGTCAGTGTCATTATTCAATAGATAAGAATCATTGACAACCTATAATCGAATCTCTGTTAACAATATTGTATTAGAAATAGCCAATGTGATATAATCAGTTAAAGAAAAGACAATGTGATTGAAAGTATATTTTAGCCAATTGTACCTTCTATTTTACATTGGTTATTAAATCAAATGTAAATTTAAAATTAAAGGAAACATATTCAACTCATATAAATCTCATATATACTTTATTAATTTCCAGCCATACTTTAACTCAAAATTTTATAAAGACAAGGAACAACTACCACATTAACCATTCTTATAAGAAGGAGTTCACTAAAGAAACAATCCACGTTTATATAACACATTCCAAGTATGATCAATATAATATAGAAACATGTTTTAGATATGGACAAATAGATATGGACAAATATAATTTATGCATGTACTCAATAGGTTTAAAGTGAACCAGAAATTAGAAGTACATAAGCAATAAGTTTCCACATAATTAAATGCATATGAAATTTATACAATCAGAAAGTGGCATACACAGAATAAAAATTCTATCCAAGTTTCCAATTAAGTGGAACCCAAATAAAATGTTCCATTTAATGAACTCTTACAAAATAATGCTGATCATGTCAAGGCACAACAATGTAATCAAGTTTAGCCAATAGGAAAGGAGGAAATAACACACTCATGCCATTGGAATAAAGATCAACAAGTATACATACAACCATTATTCATTTGTATAACATCATACAAGGGAGAGTACAACACTTAACACTTCATTTCATAATTCGAGTAATCTAAGATAGCTTCTATTTTCAACTCATTCTAGAATTATAATTTCAACTTAATTTCATAGTAGGCAACCCTTAACATACTAATTAGATGTAAAATTTTACTCTTTTCTACAATGTATCTATATTAAATTTGAGAAAAAGATCAACAACAATAGATTTATCAATAATAAAATACATGCCTTTATACGCAACCCTATAATTCTAAGGTATGAGAGAGAGAGAGAGAGAGAGAGAGAGAGAGAGAGAGAGAGAGAGAGAGAGAGAGAGAGAGAGAGAGAGAGAGAGAGAGAGAGAGAGAGAGAGAGAGAGAGAGAGAGAGAGAGAGAGAGAGAGAGAGAGTTTTATTTATGTTTCCCACATATACCAACAACACGTAAAACTAGATGGATTTATATAATACATCTAAAATATCTAAGAGAATTCTCTATTTTATTTACTACTTTGAATGTTAAAACATCATATATAAATAAATCATAAGTACCTATTTATATAATCTAAATAGGGCTAGCTAA
>JARHVA010005864.1:965000-1032500 GCA_037957365.1 Torreya grandis | reverse complement strand
TTGAAGAGTTTTTCATAAAACTTATGATGTGTTAGTATTTGCAAGACTAAACAAAGGTTTTGATCATGTTTAGCCTCATTCTTGGAGTAAATGTGAATATCATCAAGAAATACCATCACAAACTTATCCAATAATTCTCTAAACATGTTGTTCATAAGGTTCATAAAGGCTACAAGAGCATTAGTTAAGTCAAATGGTGGTACCATGAACTCATAATGTCCATACCAAGTTTGAAAGGATATTTTATGAATGTCCTTTTAGTTGATTCTCAACTGATGATAGCTTGATCTTAAATCAATCTTTGAGAAGACCATAACACCTTTTATTTGGTCAAATAAATCATCTATCCTTGGTAAAGGATATCAATTTTTAATTATTGCCTTATTAATCAAGTGGTAATCAATGCAAAGTCTTAATGTTCCATATTTATTCTTAACAAAGACCATTAGAGCACCCCAAGGAGACACTCTTGGCTGGATGCTTTCATTGTCCAAAAGTTCTTGAAGTTGTACCTTTAATTCCTATAGGTCAGCCACATTCATGCGATAGGGATATTTAGACGTAGGGGTAGATCTAGGCATTATATCAATTGAAAAATCAAATTCATGCTTAGGTGGTAATCCAATTAGTTTTTTCGGTAAAAAATCCATGAACTCATTCAAGATAGGAAAATATGCATGAACTAGTTCTTTTTCTTTGGGTAATTATTGCAACTAGAATGCGTAAAGCTTGCATCCTTCCTAATAACCCTTTTTAGTTACAAGGCTAAAAGTGTCTTTTGCCTTTCATTCCCTTGAATACCTTGCATTTATACAAGATACCCAAGTTCATTAATGTACTGCACTCTTTTACCAACGCAATCAAGCATGGCTTGGTGTTCTTGCAACCAATCCAATCCAAGAATGAGATCATAAGATCCAAAAGGTGTGAAGAATAAATTTACCCTGGTCTTGAAGATGATAAGATCAATTTTAACTTGTTAGAAACATTCAATAATAGGTACCATTTTATCAATACCGTACTCAACCTCCCAACCTTCTCTTGTCAATATAGATTCAACTTTATATTGTTTAGTAGTAAAAGGAGTTATAAAACAATTAGTTGCACCTAAATCAGTTAGAATAGTTAAGGTAAACCCATTTATAGTACCTCTAGTTTCAATTTGGGTAGCCTACAAGTCAGCATTTCAATTATCAACAATAACATATACCCTATGATTAGCTGATTGGACCAATTTTAGCTTGGGATAGTCCTTTTTATAGTGGTTATCACCACATTCCCAGTAAACAATATGTCTAAATAAAGCTACCAGAATAGTATTAGCACCTGGAACTAGTCCACATTATTTTGATGTTTCTCCTTCTTAAAAGAACTAGATTTAGAAAATCCCCAAGACTTGAATTTTTTTTCAGATTAGAGATGTTGTTAAAATTCTTATTATTAATAGAAAATCTATGATTCTAGTTTTATTTTTTAAAGTTCTTATTCATTGGAGAAAGACTTTTATATTTAGATTGTTGTCTATTTGATTGGAATTCCTACCTTGCCTTTTGGAGAGACTTATTTTTTTCTTTAGACCTATAGGCTAATTCAATAGTTATTGCCAAATTTTTTATTTTTGTCATATCGATGTCATGCATCAATATCTCCTTGAGCCTAAGTTTGAGTTTAGTGATATTACTCTCCTCAGCATTCATATAGTTTACATGACAGAATAGATTTACAAAAAATTTCTCATACACAACAAAAAACATGTATTCCTACTTAGAAGCTGAAAATAAGTGATTTTATGCTCTTTATAATTGGCATTCAGGTATCTTTTTTGAAATTGAGTCTCTAAAATTGACTAGGTTAGGTCCATTAGCTAATATCCTTCAATGGCATAAAGGTGATTCCACCACAATGTTATGGGAATAACTAGATGATAATATGCCATCCTTGATTTCACATTTGATGGCATGTTATGTAGGATGAAATATTTGTGCAAGTGTACCAACCATGTATCATCTGCATCACCTGATTCCTCACCTAAAAAGGTAGGTGGTGGAAGTTTTTTTACCTCTTTGATGATTGAGTCAACTATGATCAAAGGTGGTTCTTGTATTATAGGTCCCTCTACTTGTCCCATTTTTAATCTAGGTACTTTCACTTGGGACACTCCTTAAATATTATTTACCCTTTGTTCTTGGCTATCAACCTTTCCTTAAAAAGTGTTTAAGGTTGTTAGAATTCCACTAAGAATTTCCTCATGCTTGTTGATTGGATTCCCACCAAATGCATCAACATTAGGAACCTCATTATTTTTGTCAATATTACTTATCCATAGATATTCTTGGTTATGAATGAATATGAAACCACAATGAACCCTACCTCATCCTCTACCTCTACCTCTAGTTGAATTGACATTGTACAAGTTATTGTGGATATTACCACCACTTGATTGCATTCTAACTATCTTGAGAATTACAAAGTAATAACTCAATAGATTATAGATTTAAAAATATCTATTCCCAAATTTCCCTAGAGTATAAAAATACTCTGATACCAGATGAAATAATCCCAATTTTTTTTGGAATTATATATTAGAGTACATTTTTGGATGCGTGTTGGACCAATACCTCACTTAATAAATAAAGTGATACTTAATCAACGTACTCACGTATGCACAATTAGAACCAAAGGAGGTGAACTAAGGTAATTGATTAGGGGTATCTACTCAGAAAAGGTGTTATGGAGAAGTGGGTTGCCTTTAAGGGTATTTATGGGGTTTGGAGTGTATCGATGTATGCATACATGGATAGGTCTCAAGTGCTGTATGTGGTACTTGTTCTTCCACATAGAACCATTTATAGTTCTTTAACCCTTGGTAAATACCTCACTATCCTCAGTGGGTTTCAATTTTACTTGAGGATGGTTAAATAGTTAAATTCAGTCTAACCAAAAAGGACAAATCTAACAAACTATGTTATCAATTTTTTAAAAATAGGTACTCGATAAGAGTACATAATATAATGTTGTACTAATTTTTTAATCAGATATGATTTTAAAAATGTAAATCACAAGGAGAAAATAACAACCAATTTAAATACATGTAATGATTATACTAAATTTTCATAAGTATGCAACATAAATTATCATTGCATAAAAGAGAGCACAATCAAGAATAGAATGGAAACCAAAACATCATAGGTAATTATTAAGTGCTAGTAGCTGAGGTTGTTAACTATATCATGGTCTAAAGGTCACTACACCATTTCCAACATGTCCTTTTTAAGTTCACACACCACTCAATTAATAAGCATGAATGTCATTATCTAATTAAATAAATGGTGATATAGTTATGATCAACTTCATTATTCATCAGATAAGATTCATCGACAACCTATGATCAAATCTATGTTAAAAATAATATATTAGAAATAGCCAATGCAATATAATAAATTAAAGAAAAGATAATGTGATCAAAAGTATATTGCAACCAAGTGTATCTTCTATTTTACATCAATTATTCAATCAACTATAAAGTTAAAATTAAAATAAACATATTCAACTGATATAAATTTCACATATACTTTATTAATTTCTAGGTATACTTTAATTCAATATTTTATTAAAATGAGGAATATTTAACTCATCAACCACTCTTATAAGAAATAGCTCATTAAAGAAACGATCCACCTTTATATAACACCTTCCAAGTATGATCAATATAATAGAGAAACATGTTTCGGATATGGACAAGTATAAATTATGCATGTATTCAATAGGTTTCAAGTGAATTATAAATTAAAAATACATAAGCAACAAGTTTCCAAATAATTAAATGCATATGGAACTCATACAATCAAAATATGTCTTACAAAAAATAAGAATTTCAACCAAGTTTTCAATTGAGTGGAGCCCAAATAAATTTTTATATCTAAGTAACTCTTACAAAATAATGTTGAGCATGTCATGGTACAACAGTGCAATCAAGTTCAACCAAAAAAGATAAGGTGATCACAATCCATAGGAATAAACATCAAAGAGTATACATACAGCCATTATTCATTTGTATAACATCATGCAAGGGAGATTACAACACTTAACAATTCCATTTTATAAAGATAGATTCTATATTCAACTCAATATCAATTCATTATAGAATTCTAATCTCAACTTAATTTCATACTACACAACCCTTATCATACCAATCAAATGCAAAATTTTACTCATTTTCATAATGTATTTGTATTAACTTTGAGAAAGAGATCAATAAAAATAGATTTATTAATAATAAAATACATACCTTTGTAAGCAACATTGTAATTTTGAGGTATATGAGAGTGAGATTTTTATTTATGTTTCTTGTATATACCAAAAGAAATTATAATTGGATGAATTTATATATCCCATGTATAACTAAAATACCTAAGGGAATTCTCTATTTTCTTTGCTGCTTTGAATATTAAAACATCGTATATAAACAAATCATAAGTATCTATTTATATAAGCTAAAGAGGGTTAGCTAAATAATTCAATAATGACCATTTATTTAAGTGAGATTCTAATTTATGTAACATACAAAACTAATATACTTATGTATGCTTTAGCATCAAGTTAAACAATATGTATATGCCTAAGTAAACCCTTGCTCATATTTACCATCAAGTATTCTTGTTCAAAACTAAACAAGATTATATAACTTAATAAGGGATCAATGTTGTCTATAGCATTCATAAAAACAAATTTCAAAACCCTCCAAGTGTATGGTCAGCCTATATTATCCTGACTACTAGTTTATAACCTTGGAAACAAGCATATAGATTGTCGATTAGTTAGTTAGGCCTAGCCTGGGAATGGTTGCCCAATAGGAATTTAATTCACATAGTCATATAAAAAAAATATGAAGCATAAAAATATAACTCAATAAGTTCCACACAAACAAGATAAAGTCTAACAAGGATAAAATAATTAAACCAGACAATCATAATAACTAGTCAACGTATTCATTTTGACTCAGCCATACAAAAATTCTAAAGAATCAGTCAATGATACCAGTAATCATTCAAAATGATAATCAATTATAAATCTATAATTGATCCATCAGGTTTGTGGGGTCATCATGAGGTCTCATGACCTCATATGATTCCTCCAAATCATTTTAGTTAAGTAATAGACCACTTGCAAGTTTCAAAGAAAATATAACTTTTAATATATATGAATAAATATGTCAACATACTTCATCCAAATTTCAAGGGTTTCAACAGAATATAAACATGCATATATCCATATTAAAAACCCCAACAAGGATAGGCCATTCAAGATAACACGTAGGAAATCTCCCAAAAATGAAAACACATAGAAGCTCACAACAAAAAACATCACAACCACAATAGTCATGTTGTGAAAGTGAACATGCAAAAGATCAACAAATAATAACACAAAGATGTATATATATTCATAACAAAATCTAATAGTCCTAAAATTTGATAAACTACACCATCAATATAAGACCCAGTGTAAATTCTATTACAAAGAAACCATGATAAACATGTAAAAACTCAATCCTTTAAATAACAAAGAACTCCAAATCAATTTATAGAATTTAATGATATTCGAAGACATTAATATGTAGTCATATAGACAAGGTGCCATGACCCATTTTATCAAATATACCTAGTTAATAATTTGCTCAAAGAAGCCATAAATAGACCATAAAACTCAACCCTTTAAAATATACAAGAAATTAATTGATTTTCCAGTTTCAATCAAATCAAAGCCAAAGTATATAGTTGGTTAAAATAAGGTGTTGAGACCCATCTAAATTAATATACTCAGTTTGAGTAACCAAAATGAATACACCAACATAGTTTTATCCCAAAGGTGTAGATTTAAACAGACTAAACCACTTATTAAATACAAAAAATGCATGCAAACAAAGTTGTTAAAACCCTCATTCCATTATTCAATTAGTAGAGTCGATGACCCAAATAGGTGAAACAAGTCTTATACCCACAAAGATTTAAATCATACACAACCAACCATTTAAATGAAGAAAGAACTCATGTAGCCTCAAAACAACAAATACATTCATAGGCCAAAGATTTATTCGATTATATAATAATATATTAAAAAACCAGAAAACATATCAAATTCATTTTGAAAGTTAATATGAAAAATGATAATATCAAACCCCATTGGGTGCAAGATACTCATCCGAAAGTCCTAAGACTTTTGGTTACATATGCAATGTTCAATCTTCCATATATATATATATATATATAATTTCATTGAAATTAAAATAACTAGATAAACTAGTCATGGAGGCTTCCCTAATAAACATAGTGGAGGAATAAAAATACAAATAATGCCAACAAAGATAAGCCTAGACTAAACATAACTACTTTACTCCACCCAACAAGTTGAAAACACCAAACAAGCCATTGAAAAGCCCCTCATCCTCTCTTTATTTTTCTCCATTCCTTCTTCATTCTTCCTACCTATGTCCAATCTAACCATCCTCAACTAACTCCTCACTCCTTCCGCCCAAGTCCCCATACCCTAATTAAATTTCACATTCATTGTGAGGAGAGAGAAATACTCCTCCATTATTGTCAAATAGCTCCCAATGTAACCCACCACCAATTCTCATAAACTCAATGGTCATAGATAACCATCCAAAAAAATTGGAGCCATTAAATAATAAAAAAGTAAAGATTAATATAATTAAAATGTTTAATGCCATCGAGACTAAAATAACTAAGCCACCCAAATATATCAAGTGACCTAGGTAATAATCCATGTAGGGGGGAGGGGTGTCATGGGGGGTAGGTCTAGGTAAGTCCCTTATGGAGTCCATATCTAAACAAAAAAGAGTTCACATAGAGTTGGAGTGGTGAGTCATTTCATGGAGGAGAGAGAAGGAGTTTGTAGTAGATCGTTATAAACAAAAACAATATAATTAATCAACTCTATGACAATCATGTGGTAAACAAATAATGGTACAATATGGTACACAAAACAAAATGTGACAAGGCATGATTGACAAGATAATGACAAAATAATGAAATAATCAAGACTGTCTAATGGTAGGAAAACAACCAAAATACATGGATATTTATTAGAACTCATTCAACTACCCAGAAATCACTTCATTACCCCAATGTACTGATGCCAACATCAACCTAGATTATATATAGGTACCAACAACCACATTATGTACATTAATAATACTTGATTGAATAATTGATAAATAATTACATAACTATAATAAAATATTAGTTGCAACAAGCAATCTATAAAAGCATCATGTGGAGAATTAGACATGATATTTCATCAACCTACAATCAAAGTATCACTGCATCAAATCCAACCATATAGTCCAACTAAGTAAAGAAAAATAACAATCAGTTATACATCAATAACAACAATGTTTAAATAGTTTAACAAATAATTAAATCGTGAGGTCATAACAAAGATCTCACATACCACCACATGACACCTAGTCCAAAACACATCAGTAGCATGCCTAGGTCAAGGCCAGCCTCCAACACATCTGCTTTAACATGATCAAGTACCAAGTACTAAGAAATAGCCAAGTCAAAGGGATGGTCTTAAGACCACTTAATAACATGAGGATCATGGTTTTTAAACTCATATTTGTTATACAAACCAGTCAACATGGGATTAAACCCCATGAAAAAAACAAAAGGCTTATCACAAAATCCTATCCATAAGCAAAAACATGGGAATGGGGATTTGAACCTCTCACCCTATTCATCTTATTCTTAACCTTTACCAACTAAGTTATGCCTTAGTTTGGAGAACATGATGTAAGATATTATCTTTATCTCTTAAATTTTGGGCTAAGACTTAGCAGAAAACCTACTTGGCAGTTAAACCCACAACCTTTCGTTTATAATTTAGGGCCTTGGCCATTGGGCCAAGTTTATTTTTGGAAATTGAATTAGAAGATATTTTATTTATCATTTATTTTTGGAGAATGTAAGCCAAAATAAACACATTTGAGGGCATTTTCCAAGGGATTCAAACCCTTCTAAGCCAAGTAAAAGGATTACAGATTTGACAAATGGGCCATGAATCCCAAAACACTATAAAAGGAGTGATTTTGTATTATAAGGATAATTTTTTAGCCCTTTGTATTCTTGTAAAGCATTTTTAAATCCCTATTAGGGATAAAACCTTTATAAAGGAGATAACCCCTTGGAGGGGGATTATGTAACCCTATTTTGGGACAATGGTCCCAATTGGGAGAATATTTATAGCTCCTTATTAGAAGATAATGAATTTTGATCACCTTAATGGGATACACATACCTTTGTAAAGGAGAATTAATGGAATAGTTCATCGATTAAATGGATCCAAAGACATAGTCTATCAAGGATAAACTTTGTTATCAATATAGTTTGTATTTCACTTTTTTAGAACTTGTTTGCTTTCTTATCATCATTTTTTAATATTTATTTTAATTATTATGCAAATTTTCAAGATAAAATGATAATAAATTAAGAAATTTATAAAGTATCTGATTTTGAATAAAAATTGAGTTAGTTTTGTTATGCTCATTTTTTAATCAGTTGACCAAAAATTATACAGAATAAATTCAAATATGAAAACACATGCTTGTTGGTACTAATTATTGTATACCATAATAAAATAAGAGCTTAAATAGGAAAAAAAGTTTCCCAATTAGAATTATTGTGCCACAGAGTTGCACCATTCTTTATTAAGACACATGGTTAATATTAGCCAATTACAAGGTAACTTGCATGACAAGTCATGTCTGTATTAAGAATAAAGTAAAAACATAATTTATACCTTTACTTAACACTAAGTAAAATAAAAATAGACTCCAATATAGCTGAAATTAGACTAAAGCAAACCAAGTTATCTTACATTCAAGAAAATGTCAATATGCAACAAGTAATCAAACCATGGACCCTACTCAAATTAGGCACCCCAAATTCCTTATAAAATATAGTAATTAACTTAAATAAACTTATTTTTAGTTATCTCAATTATAAAAAATGAACCCACCTCTTGGAGATGAATGGATAACTATTCAATCTCAATTAAGTACACATCTACTGTAGTGCACACTTTAATTGGTACTTCTAGCTATTTTTTAGGAAGTTCATAAAAGATGTCCAAAATTGATCAAATAAATAATATAGGACATAAATGAATTAAATAACCTTCATAAACTATTAAAACATCAAATAAAATAAATCTAAGATGAATGATCAAGTGCCCATTTTGAGATCATACTCAACAAAGAAGAGTTTTACTATTGGTGGAAAAACTATCATTTCATGCAGGTTGTCATGGCATAGCCAACAGGGAGATTATATAACCGTTAGGGAAGTTGTGAAACTATCAAGGAGGTTGCACAACTATTGACTCTGACATGCAATGGTTTTAAATGTGCCAATCTATTTTAACTGATGACTTCGCCTATGACAACTATGGGTCCGTTATAAAAGACAAAACAATGTCTCTTTAGAATTTTGACAGTTTGAGAGTCTTTAGTGCATGAAATGACATATTCAAGGGTTATAATATGGATGCCATAGATTTAGGGAGACATCAATGAATAGATAAAGTGTCTAATGCTTGTATGATGTATTAGAGTAAGGAAACAATGCTGAAATATTTGTGAGTAGGATAGTTGTATGATGTACTTGTTCTATATCTCATTGTAATTATGTTAGTGGCCAATATAATATAGGAACTTGTACAAATATTACTCTTTCAATTGGTTTCCCTTACACCTTGTGGGGTTTTCTAGGTCAAAAGTCTTTGTGTCATTTATCTCTATTGTTATAAGTTTTGTCTACGTATATATATATTTATATTTAATTCTTGCGTATTTTTATCTTCCATCATAACAAATATACATGAATTATATATCATTATATAAATTAATTTTTCATTTTAAAATAAATTTGAAGTGAAGAGCAAGTTTGTGATTCTATGAATTCTAGTAAGTTGTTGATTGGAGAGTTTATAAATCAATAATAGACTATCATTTAGGGCCAAATAAAAATTTTACGGAAAAAAATCATGAGATAAATTTCAATAGATTATAGTTAAGATGTTAGAAATAAACATGTGATTAAAATACAAACTTTCTATATGTATAAATTAATTACCAATTATATAATTTCAACCACAAAGTACAAAGTTACGATAATATGTAGTGACATTCACGAAATGAATTTAGAATTAATATAAATAATATAGGAAGAAAAAAATAGAGAAATATATTATTTTTCAAGAAGGAAAATAGCTATTAAAAATATTTTCTATATTATAATAATGAATTGTATAATTGATTTAAAATGTTAATAATAAAACAATATTTATACAATTTTTTCAAAATATTTTGGACTACGAAAGCTTTAATTACAAATTTGAATGAATTAAGATACTAAAAAGTTTTGAAATGAACGTAAGCGTTGACGCAGGGTTCCATTGTCCTCATCCTGAAGCAACTTACATTTTATATGAACCAAACGCGTATGCATTCCAGTGTGTAAGTTATTGAATCTTTGCCGTTTTCCATTCCGATCGTTTGGTCTTTGTAAGGGAATCGTCTTCTTCTGTTGATCTTTGTAATGGAATCGTCTTCTTCTGTTGATCTTATAGGTTGCAACTTGCGGGTAAAAGTTCTTGTTGGTATTGCGCGTATAAATGATTGGTTTTGTTTGAAGTTGATTGATGAAAAAGTTTACCTCGAAAGAATCTGTCAAGTTTATAGTACCATTCAATTGAATGAGTATAAAAAAAAATTATTTTGTTTATAAAAGTATGATATCCTGGTTGAAAAAGTTTACATGATAAGATAGACCTTCCCTTTACTAAATCATGATCTATATGAATTACTGAAAAATATTTAATTTCAATGAAATATGATATATTTTTAGATTGAACACTTCTAGATAAAGTTATGTAGAAATATATTCACTACATCAATCATCATGTAATCTATTTTATTAGTATGTATGGAAATATGTATTTTTGGACAATGTAGTATAAATGTGAAATAATGTAATATGAATTTGTTAAAAAAATATAAAGATTATCTTATTATTTGTTAGTTTTTTATTTGGGTTAGAATGTTAGATTATTCCCCTGTTGAGAAATCATGTAATCTTGATAAGTGACTAGTTTTATTTAAATTATTTGATTATTTTTTAATATTAAAAAATTAAAATTATATATATGTAATAATGATTTATGCAAAAAGGTTTATGCAAGAGTATTTAAAGCAAAGGGAAAGTAGCACAAGTAATTTAAAAAAAAAAAAAAAAAAAAAAAACAAAAACCAAAAACTAAAAACTAAAAACTAAAAATAATAACAATTAAATTTTGGTTGCTTTTCTATTGTTGGTATTTTATCAAACTCTTTGCATATGTGAAGTGTTGGTTGGAAGTTCTTAAAGTACTTCGAATAAAAAATATATATATATGAATTTTATGGGTTTTATATAGAATTGGTGTGGGAAAATTAATTTGGAAAAAAAGGCCCAAATTAGGAATTACAAGCACATGAAAATCATAACATGAACATTCAATAAAGAGAAAATACATTTTTTATGTTTTTTTTTCATGGTTAGAGAATTTTAATGAACATCCAATCCTATTGTAAATATGTATCAAAGAGGAGATTTGAGGGAAGAAAAAAAATAGAAAAACAATAAAAAGGATAAAGGAAAAGGGATGTTTTTAGGGTTGTGTAGGTTGAAGCAAATGGTGCATCCATTGCTAAATGTAAAATCATATATTATTTGGGTTTTTACATATATGGTATAGGAAAAAATGTCTATGGATCATTCATCTTCTAAAGTGAAAATTTAAGCTATCAAAATCTATGTATGTGTTTGTTAAAATGTATAAAATCATCCTGGGACTATTATAGCTAAATTGAAGTGTTTATGAGCATGTCTTAGGTCATTTTAATTTTTTTTTCTTGTAAATGTTTATAATAAATTTTTTTCATGAATTTTTCTTGTGATTTATGTCTATGGGTATGCTTTGGGAAGGCCTAAAACTATATTTCGGATAAACAGTTATCTAAGTTCCATGTAAGTTTCATTCTATGTTTGGATTGTGATATTGTAGGTTGAGATATTATATCTGAGTATGCATACCCATATCTCCTCTCTTATTCAACTATATTTTGAGTTTAATGTAATCTTACTTGCTTACTAGAATAATATTTTGCTATTAAATGATGGAAATTTAAAGTCTCTCGCAAAAAACCATTGAAAGGATGCAAATAACATAGTATTTGGTAAATAAGTGTGTATACCATTTTTATGATACTATGACTAAGGTCACCCTTTATTGGAGCCCCTATCATAGACATAATTAATTTGTATTAGAGCAAGGTTTTTTCCTTGTTGGGTTGTGTGATTGAAGGCTCTTATTGTATACTTCGCAAGTTTTTATAGATAATTTTGTATTGAAGAGAAGATTAATTTGTTTTAGGGGTGAGAGTAGCCCTACAAGTGTAGAAAAAGTGTGAGAGTCTTTTGTTTGAGTCTATTGTAGGTTTTGAAAGAAAAGCATATTCATGGAGAAAATATTGCACACAAAAGTGGAAAAGCACCAAGAAGAAAATAATTGAAAGACATGTTGAAGGAAATCTAAGTAAGATTGAGTGTTATGAAGATTACACAAGGTAGAGGGCTATGAAATATGTGAAATAAGATGAAAGTGAGGATCCCAAAGTTCAAAATGAAGAGCTAGTTGAAATATGGGAAAAGGAAGAAATAAAATAGTAAATGTTGTTGCTATTGATAATAAATATGTAGAGGAAGGTATTGATAGAATGATAAATGTGAGGCAACCCACACATGAAAGAGAATATAAGTTTTTTCTCCATCATGTGGCAATGGGTAGAGAATAAAGAGTGGAGGAGTTAGCTTAAAAAAGAGTCAATAGAGAGAATAAAAGTGATTCCAAGTCATAGATTGTAACAATGGAGAAGATGTTAGAAGGAATGGTGTCAAAATTGGATGCCTTTAAAATAATAATAGTGAGTAGAGGAAAGATACTTGTTGGGAAAAATAAGTCTGCAGATCCAAGATGAGAAGATCTCAAAAAAGGAAAGAGATAAACATAGGTCATGGTTAATTAAAAATGTAAGCCTACTAGAAATATGTTTTTATTGTGGTAGAGAGAGGCCAAAGGAGCTTATGAAATAGATAGTTGAGTTAATTTATTTAAGGTACAAGTGTATAAGACTTCATGATGGTAAAGGTTGCAATCAAGAAAGCATGCGATAGTGAAACTATGTATTAGAGAGTTCTCCAAGTGAGAAAATCAGAGAAATGAAAGAAGAATGTGAGAATTTGGGAACATTTGGCTTCCAAGTATAAATACTTGAGAGAGAGGAGAAGAAATGTTTTTTAAGAAGCAATAGGAGATTGAGGTTTTCATATGAGAATCCCAAGTTGGTTTTAGAAATATAAAATAAAAGGAAAGGGTTGAGTAGCCCATAGTGGAAGGAATCATAATGGAATACTTGAACGTAATATATTGTTGATAAAAATAATACCCATTAATAGATGATTAGAAATAATTTATGGTATCCCACAAGTAGGAGGTATAATTTTATACTTGGTGATTGGGGAAAATTCATTTATTTTTTCTCTTATGTACATAAGGAAGGTTGAAGACAACTAATGCAAGCTACAAGTTTTTTTAAAGTGAATTATTATGTACTTATGAATATGATATGATAATGTATATGGGTTGATGGATATGCCCATGTGTGGCACACATCTCCATTAGTTATATGTATGGATAAAATATATTGGTTCAAATGAGTAATGTTTGGAATTAATAAATTAGAGATTGAGTCGGCCAACATTGGGATTAGGTGTTTAACCATTCATTATTAGTATTAGAGGTATATATAAAGGATTTGAATATCATTGTAAAGTATTTCATGTATATTAAGAGTCTTATATCCATTATAAAGATACTATAGGTTATCCCCTCGAAGTGGTATTCCCATATTGGTAGATCTTATGGAGTTATTCATTCTTTAAGGAATATTATATGCTATCATACTTTAAGGGATATTATTCTATTTCTAAATATATTATGTGCATCGGCATATTGGTCCAAAATTATATCTTGTGTTGTGTTTATTCACATAATATTATTCATAATTATATTATTATATGTGTGGACATTACCAAGTGGTACCAAAGCTTAGATTTGGGAAAAAATTTGGTTGAAACCCTAATTTTGAAAATCCAATATATCTCACAAATCATTGCATTTTTTTCTAAAAATTAATACTAGAGTTTAAGCATCATAAATCTCTTGGGATTTTTATCTACGTTGCACTATTTTAACTACAACATGGGTGAATTGAAATTTGTGAAGAAGTTTTGTATATTGCCAAAATTGCCTTGGATAAAACTGATGATCTCATCTTCTAGTTCATGACCTCTCATTATGTCCTACATCCTAAAAAGTTTTTTCTTAAAATTATCTAAACATGATTAGGAGAAGTTATAGATTCATTATGAAAGAGCATTTCAGGAGACATAGACAAACATAATATATTATAGGCTTTGTCACTTGTGTTAAAACACTTATTCTTTTATGCATCAAGTGTTGGTTCTATTGTTGTACCCATAGTGATTTGGTGTAAGTCTTACAACTCAAGAAGAATTATATTTTGACTTTCCAATTGAGATAGTTTAAAGGTGTAAGAATTGGAACTTGATCTTGATCAATTATAGTAAGTAGGTATGTGCTAAACTAATCAGTGAAAAAAAGGAAAGGATATGAAATACCAACTTAAACTATAAAGTTTGAATTTTACAAGACTGAAGAATAACACTAATGCATAGAGTTTGAAAAAAATCAAAATTTTAAATAAAATGATGCCTAAAAAGGAGTTGTATGCTATAAATTATGTGAGTTTAAAGTTTTTAATTGCAAAAGAAATATCCACTTTGCATTATTTTTTTGGGTGTGTAAATGTATGAATCAAATTTTCATGGAAAAGTTAATCCTCCTAGGTTGGTTATGACCAAGAGATAAAATAGCATCTGACCAGGGGCTAAGCCTTAAAAGGAGTGCCCCCTTGATGATTTCACTTGGGGGTGTTTTGTGATGTCACTATGATGGACCCCAAATCTACATGAAATGTTTTAAACCCTCTAAGTGGTCATTAAATTAGACTTGGGAGGATATAACACACCTTGGTAGAAACTAGTGAACCTCTAATTTTTGTCAAAGGTTTAGCTTTGGAGTGTAGGTTGGTGGGAATAGGGGTCAAAGATGCAGTTCTTAGAAGTAATCATCAAGGGAAGATAGGGCATAAAAGGTATTTGTCATGTCAATAGTTATGGCATTAGAAAAAACCACCTTTCCTATAGCCATCAGGGTTGAACAAGTCTCCATCAGGGGTTAAGATGCTTACAGTTTTTTATAGTGCTGGGATGGTCGAGAGTTTTAGTAGTGTCAGGATGGTTGAGATTTTTAATAAGTGTCAATAATGTCAATGACTCTGATAAGAAAAAATGATTCCTTGTGTAGTAGTCATTAAAATTAAAAGACTCTGATAGGTGTAGGGAAAAATAATGAGTCTGGTAAATGCACACAAAGGTAAAAATTTTGATGAAGGAATTTGAAGGGCTGAAAATGGGTAAATAAACTTCAATTTATAGGAAAACTTTAGATCTACCATTACTTAGATACCATGTAAGAAACATGAGGTCTTTGTGTAGTTATCAAAAAATTACATGTTTTGGGTAGGTGCTAGAGATGTTAGAGTTATTGGAAGTATTAGGATGTGTGTTGGTTTGGACATTATCAGGGTAATCAAGATTTATGGTAATGCTAGGATGGTCAATGATTTTGAAAATGTTAATAAATTTGGAAATTTTGACACTATTAGGATTACTAATAATTATGGCACCACTGGAATTATTTTAAATTTTGGTAGTGTCAAGATGAGTGAATATTCTGATAGGTGAAGTGAAGGCTCATAGTTATGATAGGTACTGGTATGGGTGGTAACTTTGATAGGTTACACATAGGGGCATAAACTTGGAATTTAAAAAAAAACACCAGATTCACTACCCTTATGAAAAATCCACAAAAGACCCACCAAATTTCTCAAGAAATCCAAAAAAATTCAATTTTTTTTCCTTGGATACCCTGACATATAGATTTGCATAAAATCAAGGAAAATACCTTCAAACCATACAAAAATGGATGAAAATGATTATCAAGAAATTAGGCCATGTTTATAATTGATCCTAGAGTTTTTACACCTTCTTAATCTAATAGTGCAGGACATTTTCCATGAAAAACTACTGGATGAAATATGACTAGTAAGAGATACCTTCTCCTTTGTTCTTATTATAAATTTGGAGCAGCCAAGGATCCTAGAATAAGATAAAAATTTGAGAGAGGGTGAATCTTCATTGGGCTAGGTCAATAAATGGTAGTTCTATGACATGTAACCTAAAACTCAATATCTCATGATAGGAATTTTGGCATTTAGTTACTAGAAACCATGATCTAATACCATGTCAAATCAAGACATAATTGAGGATCAAAGTTTGAATAAACATGAATTACAAATAACTATAATATATGAAAATAAATTATATAGAAGAGATACATGTTGTTAAACAAAATCAAATATGAGCTAGAAGAATCAAGTCTTCAATAATCAAAATATTCAACTATTAACATTAGCATTATTTTCTAAAATAGCTTTAAGAAAGGTACATATATAAGTGGAAGATAGACATGATCACACATCCTAATGAATGTGAGATTGTCTCCTTCATTAACCTAAAATAACACCTAAGTAAGCTAAACAACATATGTAGGGAAAGGCCATTAAATAAAATAAAAACCTACACTAACAAAATCAATCACTTAAGATAATGGAAACACATAAGAAAAAAGGAATATTATTCAAAAATCTTATTACAAGCTTCTTCATACATCTTATTCTTCTCACTCCTCACTATTTAAAAGCTATATGGGTGCCTAATATATATGCATACAAGTTAGTTATTCACAAAAAATAATAGTTGTGGATAAAAATATTAAGTAGAACAAATAAACTACCAAAACATAAAATAAAACAAATATATGTGCACTTAAATTTATAAAATTAATAGTTGCCTCAAAGATACAAATTACACCAGAAGGGATGTAATATTTTATTTTCATAAAGTAGGGTTTTGTGAGTGAGGGAATGTAAATCGGTATGACTACTAATCTCATCTTAGTTTTTGATGCAGCAAAAATAAGCCAACTTCTGGAGGCCATAAATTTTGACCCGTAGCTCCATTTGAGCTCTTCCACACACTAAAATGATAAATGAACTAGACTATACAAGAATTATAGGGGAAACTTCAACAATTAACAAAGGTTATCACCAATCAATAGAGAAGAGAATGTGGTGATGATGAAGACATAGATCATGATGAAGTTCAATAACAAGAAGAAGAACAAGAGTAGCCACCATCGATGGAAGAGAGTATGGTTCGATATTTAGAAGGAAGGAATAAAGGAATCAAGGTTGATGTTCTAAATTATGGAGGTAGTTTAAAACTAGAGAAGTTGATAGATTGGATGAATAGCATGGAGAAATTCTTTGAGTGGAAGACTGTGAGAGAAGACATGAAGGTAAAATTTGCATGAATGAAATGGAAAGGTCATGCAATGATTTAGTGGGATCACCTATAGAAAGAGAGACACAGGAAAGGTAAAGAGAAGATTAATACATGGAAAAAGATGGAGAAGGAGATGAGGGATAAATTTCTTCTTGTGGATTATGCACAAACCCTATATAGAAGATTTTAGAATTTAAGGTAAAAATATCATAGTATACAAGAGTATATCAATGAATTTTACAAGATTTCCATACGAGTGGAGCATGATGAAATAGAAGAGTAGATGGATTTAAGGTATGTAAGTGGTTTGAAAATTTATATTCAAGATGAATTAATCATGCATATAATACTTAACATGGAGGAGGCTTATCAATTAGCTTTAAAAGTAGAAGAAAAACAAAATAGACAAAATTTTAGGACATCTACTAGTCCAAGGAGAGGTAGATCCCCTCCAATAAGGGGATGAGGTGGGTTTAATACCACCATAGGTGGCTTTAATGCCAATAAAGGTGAATTGTCATGTGGTTTAGAAAGGCAAGATGATAATAGGTAAGGGTTTCAATACAAATAAAGAGGAAGAGGATTTAAGAGAGGATGAGGTTATGGTGGTGCTAGAGGATGGTTTCCAAATAAACATAGATCTTATGTCTATTATAGGTGTGGAAAATAAGGGCATAGATCATTTGAGTGTCCAAATTATCAAGATCAAGAAAGGAGGCAAGAAGATCACCCAAGAGTAAATCTCGTTGAGGCTGAAATAGAAGAGCATAATACTAAAGTTACACTAGTTGACATTGGAGATAATCTCATGGTGAGAAGAACTATGATCGCTTCAAGGAAGGATCAAGTGCAAAATAAAGAAGGTGGTGATGCATGGTTGCAATCAAATATTTTTTAAACAAGACGCACTTCGGGTGGAAAGGTATGCAAAGTAATTATAGATGGTGGTAGTTGTGAAAATATGGTTTCTAAAGAAATGATTGAGAAACTAAATTTGCAATGTGAAAAGCATCCTAACCCTTATCGGATTTCATGGTGTAAGAAAGGGATTGAGGTTACAATAGATAAAAGGTGCTTAATCAAGTTTTTAATAGGAAAGACTTAGAGTGATGAAATATGGTGTGATGTTATTATGATAGATGCATGTCATGTGTTACTGGGGAGACCATGGAAATTTGATAGGAAAGTAGTTCATGATGGAGCAAAGAACACATACACTTTTTGGAAAGCTGGTACAAAGGTAGTTTTTTTACTTCTTAAAGAGGAAGAGAAGACATAAAACATGCTCTGTACTAAAGAATATATCCAAGATATGAAGGTAGCAAGTTGTCGTTATGCACTAGTAGTAAAGAATGAAGAAACAAAAATGGTGCCAATACCAATAGAAGTAGCAAGAGTGTTGAAATAGTATGTAGATGTTATGCCTAATTAATTACTAGATGGTTTACCACCAAAGAGAGATATTCAACATCACATCGATTTGATTCTAGGATCATCTCTAACCAATAAAGTAGCTTATAGGATGAGTCTAACAGAACATGTAGAAGTAAATAAACATTTTATTTAAATCTAAGGAAGAAAGTGATAAGGGAGAGTATGAGTCCATGTACAACACCAACATTGCTAACTCTAAAGAAAGATGGAGGATGAAGAATGTGTGTGCATATTAGAGTAATTAATAAAATTACAATAAAGTATAGTTTTCTTATACCTCATTTAGATGATATGATGGATGTGCTTACAAGAGTAAAATATTTTACCAGGATTGATCTAAGGAGTGGCTATTATCAGATTTGAATTCATGAAGGAGATGAGTTGAAACTACATTCAAGACTAGGGATGGCTTATATGAGTGGATGGTGATGTCATTCATATTATCTAATGCACCTAACACATTTATGAGGGTGATGAATACAGTGCTATGAGAATATATTAGTAAGTTTATAGTTATTTATTTTGATGATATTTTGATATTCATTAAGATTAAAGAAGACCACTTACAACATTTGAGAATGGTAATGGACTTGTTAAGAAAGGATAAGTTGTATGCAAATTTGAAAAAGTGCAAGTTTATATAGAATAGTTTGGTATTTTTAGGATTTGTATTTTCAACAGATGGTGTGAAAATGAATGAAGAAAAAATAAAATCAATTGTTGAGTGGCCTATTATAAGAAGCATTACATAGGTAAGAAGTTTCCATGGTTTAACAACTTTTTACAGAAAATTTATTAAAAAATTTAGTAGTATTGTGGCACCAATAATAGATTGCATGAGAGGGAAAGAATTTGAATGGACTAAAGAAGCCACAAAAAGTTTTAAAATTTTGAAGAAGATAATTACAGAGAGACCAATTTTAGCATTACTAGATTTTAACAAAGTATTTGAGGTTGATTGTGATGCTTCATTTGTGAGAATTAGTACTATGCTAAGTCAATAAAGAAAGATAATAGCATATTTCAATGAGAAATTGAATGAGGTAAGAACAATGTATTCTAATTATGATGATGAACTTTATGCAATTGTACAAGCATTAAGACATTGAAGGCATTATATGGTGCCTAAGGAGTTTATACTATTTACAGATCATGAGGCTTTGAAATATGTGAATACACAAAATAAGTTGAATAGTAGGCATATAAAGTGGGTTTCTTTCTTGCAGAGATATACTTTTGTGTTGAAGCATAAATCAGGAAAATAGAATCAGGTAGCTTATGCATTGAGTAGGAGGGTAGCGTTATTAACTACTATGGTGAGTGAAGTATTTTGATTTGAATCTATTAAAAAATTATATGATATTGATCCATATTTTAGTAAGGTAGTTGAGTAGTATATGAATCCATTAATAGGTGCGACAAATGTTATTCATGATGAGTATATTATGCAAAAAGGTTATCTCTTCAAAGGGAAACAATTATGCATTCCATAATGGTGGTTTGGCTGGACATTTTGGTAAGATAAAGACAATATCATTGGTGGAGGAAAAGTATTTTTGGCTAAAGATGATGAGAGATGTGGAAAGGTATGTTTCAAGGTGCATAATATGTTAGGTGGCTAAAGGACATGCATAAAATATTGGAATTTACATGCCATTATCAGTTTCAAGAGAGCCATGGACAGATTTGAGTATGGATTTTATGTTGGGATTGCCAAACACATAGAGAGGTAGTGATTTAATTTTTGTTGTTGTAGATAGAGTTTATAAAATGGTTCATTTCATTACATGTAAGAAAACCAATGATGCCACTAGAGTTGCATAATTATTTTTTATAGATATTGTGAGATTGCATGGTGTTCCAAAAACTATTAATTTAGATAGGGATATGAAATTTTTAAGTCATTTTTGAAAGACTTTGTGGAAGAAGATGGGTACTAAGCTACAATTTAGTAGTGAATATCACTCACAAATAGATGGATAGACAAAAGTTATGAATAGTATCTTGGTAAATTTATTGAGATGCATAGTGGGAGAGAAGCCAAAGCAATGGGACTTAGCTTTACCACAAGCTAAGTTTACATATAATATTTCAGTGAATAGATCAACAGGAAAGTCACCTTTTCAAATTATTTATGGAATAAATTCTATGTGTATTTTAGATTTGGTACAATTACCAATTGCATATCAAATTAGTGATGATGCAAAAGCATTTACAGAGCATGTGCAACAGTTGCAAGGAGTAAGACGAAAGTTACGGGAAAGTAATGATAATATAAAGTAGTAGTATATGTTAGAAGAAGATCCAAGGTATTTGAAGAAGGAGAGTTGGTAATTTTTTACTTGAGGAAAGAGAGATTTCTAAAAGGCACATACAATAAGTTAAAGTACAAAAAAATTGGACCATGTAGAGTTGTGGAAAAAATGAATTATAATGCCTATGAGGTAAGTTTACCATAGAATTTTGATATATCTATAGTATTTAATGTTTCATATTTATGTGAATTCTATGGAGAAGATGGTGAAGATGATGAAGATGAAGAAGTAAATTGGGAGCAATAGGTTCCAAAGAAGAAGAAAGAAAAAATAGTACTGGTTTTGGATATGAAGACAATAAGCACAAGGCAATGGAATTATAACATGTATTTGGTGTAATGGGAAGGATTGTAGAAAGATGAAAACACTTAGAATATAGAATGGGAGCTGAAGAAGATTTACAAAGACAAATGGTAGAAGTACAATTAGGACAACTCATAGGAGTTGAGTTGTTTTCACCCAGAGGAGAATGATGCAGAAAAAAAGGCCAACTTCTGGAGGCCATAACTTCTGACCCGTAGTTCTGTTTGAGATCTTCCACATGCCAAACAACCATATCAAAAGGTTTGTTTTTACCTTAAGAAATTCTAACAGTCTACCCATATTTTTGATATTTTTTTAGAGGCCATATGAGATCATCTAAAGGTCTAAAATTGTGATTTAATGATTTTTTTTTATTTTTTTCATTTTTTAAAAAGTGTATATTTTTAGAACCGAAAGTCAAATTCAATTGAATTTTGTCCCATAGTCTAATTATAGTGTTTAGGATATTTCAAAATATTTTTAGGCTATTTTAGGTGTTTTTAAAAATAGGCATTTTTTTACATTTTAGTTTTCTTCAAATTTTGCATGTAAACTCTAATTTCTGAGTTGAGGCTTATTTAAGCATGGTTTGGGTTTGTAATTATTTCAATCAATAAGAATCAATTTTTGAGTATTGTTTCAAGAGCTTGGCCTATTAGTAATTTTCTTATTCTTTTTAGTTTTGGGTTCATTACTTTTGTGTACACGAAGGGTTAAACAATAATATTTTTATATTTCTAGTGGACATGATAGTGGAAAATTAGTTTGTTTGTTTCTTCATATGACATGGTGATGTGTTGTGAGGAGAGGAGACATTCTGGTTCATGGTGAGTTTGGACAATGACAAAGTAGTGGGAAAGGGTAAATCATACAAAACATGCAAGTGGGGAATATTTTAAGGTGAGTAAAGTGATGACGGTGAGGGATAATGACATGGTATTTTAGGGGATATTATATAATAAAGGGATCATATCATACACTAGACCTAGATTCAATGCATCAAATGGATTTATATGACCTAAACCCATTAAAGAGGGGTCCATAACTTTAAAGGAAGTCAACATCCTTATTGGCTTAGGGAGTTATCTATTGTCAAGGGTGGACGAAGATGTCATGAGTGTTGATTTAAGTGTGGTAGGGCTCCACATTCGATGTGTGGATTGAATCATCACTATACTATCGTTGATGTGGGAATAAAAAAATGAGATTTTGAAGTCTATATATATATATATATATATAAACTCCCCATTGGATGTGAGGGGAGAAGTGATTGTGATTGTGGAAATGACTTCGATGTCTCTTAGAAGGTAGAGGTGGAAAACCTTGAGGTAGGGCATTTGGGGGGACATGACTCAATGTATAAGGAAAACTTCCTCGATGATCCAACAACATCTACAAATGACATATCTTCCAATAATAATATAACACACACACACACACACACACACACACACACACAATAATACTATATAATATAATGAGAATATATTATATATTAAAATAATAATAAATTATTATAATATATTATAGTAATAATTTATATATTAAATACGTTTAATATTATATTATATTACTAATAATTAAAAATATTATACTCGTAATAATTTATATATTAAATATGTTTAATATTTGTAATTATTAGTAATATAATATAATATTAAACATATTTAATATATAAATTATTACTATAATATATTATTATTGTAATATATAATATATAATATATTTAGATATTATTATTAGAAGATATGCCATTTAAATATGTTGTTGGATCATTGGGGAAGTGCTCCTTATGTGTGAGTTATACCCCCCTCTGTCCCCTAGATGGCCTGCCTTAAGGTTTTTCACCTCTACCTCCCAAAAGACATTGAAGTCATCCACACAACCATAGTCACTTCTCTCCTCACATCCAATGGGGAGTTGGAAGTTGTTGCCACTACATCAAAACCCTAATATAAGTTCCTCCTAGAGGATTGTAACTCAAAATCAACCTTTTGATGGATGGGAAATAGATATGACTTTGGCCCTAGACCCATGGACATCTGGGAGGTACTAGATCCCTTTCGAAAAAGCCTTCCACTCATATCTTGCCACCTAAGGATGATCCTTCATCTTCTCCTTTGGGTGTTGTGGCCTATGCTTAATTTTATTCTAAATTTTTTATAATATTTTTTGAGTGTTGTGTCTTTTTCAACTTCCCTGTTTATTTTTTGTATTTTGTAAGCATGATTTGAGCTGGTGTTTTGTCCTCCACCATGGAGTCAAAGTCATGAATACTGATTAACTACATTGTTATGTAACATTTTGTACTTTTATTATTTGCATAATAAGATATATTGAAGCATTCCTATCATAATAAAGTTATTTTCATTCAAAATAAAGAATCTAATATTAGACACGTGGGGATGAAGGCGGAACCTACTTGGAACCTATAGTTTATCATATATCTTTATCATATATAAGTATTCAAAATAAATACGAGGCTAAATTATATGGAATAGTCTTTTTATTTAGTGGTCCTCAAAGGAACCATTGCAACACACATTTTACACATCTAACTGAGAGACATGAAATTATTTAAAATACAACAAAAAATACTAATCAATCAAAAAAATAATTAAAAAAATAAATAAAAATAAAACTTATAAAAATTTATATATGTTATCCAACAAATATATAAAGATGAATCTTTGATTAGTGCTCTACAATTAAAAACTCATCTAATATAACCATTCAACTAATTGTTTACTCCCTAAATATAACTTAACGAATTAAACGTAAAGTAAACTCATATACAACTAAACCAAATAAATAATATCATAATCTTAAAGAGAGTGTTAACACAACACTTAACAAATATAATATATGATGATCCCTCCCTTCATCCCCACTTACATTTTCTAATGAAAGAAAAACGAAAGTATGCCTTTTTAAGAGCACATCCGCCTGCCGTTGAAATATAATGGCATTCGTACACCTATTTAATATTCTGATTCAAAGTTGATTTTGAAAAGAGAAAAGATTATTTTCACTCTATTTCACTTTGACCCGTTGGCTTCCATCGTTTGTCTTTTACTCTCCACAATAATGTGGACGACAGTTGGCCTGCAAACATGTGGGAAGAGTTGGCCCACGCCTGCTTTTGAAATCTATAATTCTGGAGACGACGAAGAGGAAAAAACCACTGTTCTTTACCGATTGAAAAACATATTCCATAAAATGTGGCCTTGGAGATATTTTTGGAATTAATTTATTATTCATATTATTTAATCGAGATTATATTCACTTTAAATATTATATTTATATTTGTTGTTGAAGATTTTTTTATTAATAAATTTGTTTTGTTCATAATTTTTTTTCACAATTTAATATTAAAAAAATAAGGTTATATTTAAATTTTTAATCAAATTAAAAAATTTATATTTTTTAAATTTTAACACTAAACTAAATAAATTCAAACATACCAATAAATACACAAAAATGAATCCAACCACATTATTTTTATTAAATTATTTTTAATAAATAATAATTTAAGGATTTAATGGTCTACAATATTTAATTGAATAGTTAAGAAAGCATCTTCAAACTTCAAAGATTTGGTGGAGGGTTAATAGCTTTTATTTAGATTTTGTTCATATTTTATTCATCCATGATTTTTTATTTAAAATTATTTATTAGTCCATATTAAAGTGTTAAAGGTAGGATACTATTATTTTCACTATATAATATTGATTTGTCTTAATATTTGTGTCAAATAAAAAAATAAACCTTCTTTTTAAATTTTGAGACATGTATATTATTTTTATAAAAAATAAATAAGTAAATAAATATTTTATTCTCTTTTCATAAGTTAAAATAAGGTGGTGTTATTTTAGAATGATAATATAAAAATCTCACATTGTCAATATCAATTAAAGAATTCACATGATGTGCTGCACTAAAATACATGCATTCAAATGTTTCATTATATTTTTGTTTGCAAATTTTTATTTTTTTTCTACTTTTAAGAAATTTTCTTTTCTAACCAAAGCAAAGACACAAAGCACAAAGTCCATGACATAATATGGCAGCGTGATGAATGTAAGAAAATAGTATTTGGTAATGAGTAGAAAGAAAAAAATAGATTTTAATCAGAGTGATGAATGTGAAGCAGGAGACCGTCTTCAAACATATTCATCATCATTTTATCAATACGGAAAAGTATTTACTTTCATTGTCAATATTGCAAAATTTATCATAATTGTTCATTCTTAAAAATAGTCTTAGATCATTGAATCCACGAATACAAAAATAATGAACATATTTATGTTCTAAAAAAAATGTTATAATTATATTATATAGTTTCATTCTAATACAATTTAATTGTTATATATACATATATTCAAACATATCAACACATATACAATTATTTATACTAATTACTAAATTAGAATAACACAATCCATAATCATCCCAAATTTCCTTCCATACAACAACACATCACAAACAAATATAATCAGACATGTTTGAGGACACATACAATTGACAACGAAAATAAAAAATTAAGTAAAAGGTAAGAATATAAAAAGATACAATCAAAAAGGGATACCCAAGAGAACTACAATAAAATATGTTAGCGAGAATCTTAATTTTATGAGAGACTAGAAGAGATATTAAACCAAAATTTAAAAAAAAAAAAAAAATCAGAAAAGAGAATGCACTTCATAAAACTTTACTTGATCACCATCATCCTGCACTTGGTCAACATGTAAGTTTCATCAACACAATGTTGGAAATGTGTCAATATAAATTTATAAGTTTATCATCATCATGGTCATCATTCTCGATAATAATTCTTTAATATTATAAGTTTATGTGTCAATATAAAACTAGTAACCCAAATTAAATATAGCTAAAGATAGTTACTCCCTTTATGTATGCATCCAGTTTATTATTTATAAAATAACATACTATCTAGACTATTAAATCCAACTAAACCCCTGAGAAGAAATAAAAATTAAAAATCAAAGATCGTTTCCAAAAGAATTAATTTCATGAGAAAAAATAAAAAATAAATAATATGACTTGTTATAAAATATAGATTCTTTATTCCTCAATATGAAATATAGTTCACAACTGTGCCCAAGAAATGCTAATCCTTACAACTGCCTGCAATAAATATTGACATAGAAATTACATTTAATAGTAGAATTAGTATAGATTCACCTGCATCTTAAAAAAGCTATTCATCTGCCATTGTAATGACCTTCTCTCTGACTTAAATATAAACTCAAAGTTGAAATTGATGGATCAATCGCTGTTAAAAGTCACGGCCTAAAACTATTCATCTGCCTCAGTAACCGGTTGCAAGAATACAATTGTAAGTGTAAACTTAAACCAGGTCCAACTATAATTGTAGGATAACTGATTTTATTGTTATATTGCCAAGTAATTCATCAATTTGAATGAGGGATACTTCACATATTCCAACGATGTGAACAAAGGAGATTTATGGCCTTGCACCAATTGACATTTGTCCAAGGAGACTTAACTCAACGCATTTGTCAGATCTGCATATCAACTTTGAGTCCCAATTTTTTGTTTAGACGATCTATTTATTTATAAGGTTTTCACAATAGGCTTGCTTGGTTTTAGAGTTTTTGTATTTGGAGATAATTTTGAATTATTATGATGGGTTGTAATAATTTTTCTTCCAAACTTTTATATATATATATATATATATATATATATATATAAAAAATTGCAGAATAAAATGTACAATTTATTTCTTTTATAATATATATTTATTTTAAATAAAAGGTATTAAAATTGTATCATAACATTTTTAATATAAAATTTAGTTTTACAATAAAATGTAACAAATTGATTTATTTTATAATTAAATTTAATTAGATTAATCAAATAGATTAGTAAATTACACATAATTTAGAATTTAAAATATTAAATAATTCTTAATAAATAATAAGGTTTATTTATTAAGTGTTCACGTTATAGGCTTGGTTTTAAAGTTGGAGATACCTTTACATTATTAGGAGGGGTTGTAATAAATTCTCTTTTAAAATTTAAAACTGGAATATTTTTATATACATTTTACATAATTACATAATTATAAGGTTTGTTGTATAATAAAATGTATAATATATTTCTTTTACAAAATAAATTTAAAATGTACTTAAATTATATCATGACATTCTTAATATAGGAATTTGGTTTTACATTAAAATGTAATAAATTTATCTATTTTATAACTAGAATTAATTAGATTAATCAAATAAAATAATAAATCAGACATAGTCTAAAATTTAAAATGTTTTATAATTATTAATAAATAATTTAAAAAAATTATAAGAACATTTTATTTAACAAGAATTCAGAGATGGAAATCATAAATAAACAATGGAAAACAGGGCCAAATAACAAATAAATAAAATATTGAAAACTTGAAACAAAGAATGTTTTTCATGTTGCACTCTTTTAGATGAGTGAAGACAATTATTAAGGTCAACTTACCCCCATTTCTAAAAAATGGGGACCCTTGTGTCAAATTATAAAAATTTGTACCTTAAAATTGAAAATTCACTTGATCAGAATCTATCTAGCATGTTTACACATTGTTTATAACTCTCATTTGGATTAATGGACATGTTGCTAGATAATCATGGTTTCACCCCTTCTAATGTTGCTAAAATTGTTGGTTTTATTTTGGATCACAGGTTCAATGGAATCTCATTTGGGATTGAACATGCTTAGGGTTTTGTGCTTCAATGTTAAATTGATCTTTTGTTCGCCTTTGATCTATCAAAGATTAATTGGATCTATTTTTTGTCATGTCAAAACCTTAGTCTAATGTTTTAAACCTAAGTCCCTTTTTAATTAAATTCAAAATTGTGTGGGAAAAAATTACATGGAAACACTTCAATTATGTTATAGACTTAGTTCAATTTTTATCCTAAGGCTTAGTCATGTTTTCAACACGATCAAACCTTAGTCTAAAATCTTATACTTGGTCCCTGTATGTCCCGTGATCTCTTGGTCTATTTTATTATTGACATGGTTTAACTAATGCATAGTCTCTTTGTTATAAATCTTAGCCTAAAACCTTACCCTTATCATATTTATTAAGCCAATAAAAACCTTAAGCTAAGACTTTATGCTATGTCTTTTATTTTACGGGGTCCCCTTTAGTATGTTTTAAACTTAGCATGAGACTTTAGCCTAAAAATTTATTCATATCTATTAATACGAATAAAAATATTGGTAAAAGACTCTAGCTTAAGTTTTATGTTATTTCCAAGCTCTAAATTTAATATTTTCTATTATCCATATGAACCAATCACATTTGACTTCTCGGATCTCAATCTAGAACACACATTCAATCAAATGGGGAAGATATAACTATGTGAGATTGATGTTGAAAAGTCAAGCTCACAGTTCATAATAAATATCGATCATCTTTCAAGGATAAATGATACATGTTTACTCGAACAAGATTGATCCAATAAGGCATATCGAGTCAAGACTTCAAAGGAGCCTCAGGACAAGTGAGAAGGTGACAAGTGTCAAACTCAAAGTTAAAAACACTGAGTAGCCAATGGCATTCGACCCTATGGATCAAGATCTAATAGTCCAAATTTGCTCAGATGAAGATGATTGGATGATGCATAACAAACATTGAAAAGTCAAGATGACTGTGGCGATAACATGTGGCATAGATACAAACCACTAAATTAAAGCTCAAGCATATTTTTATGATTAGCAGTCTATGAATGAGTGTACACATTAAAATCAATAGTATATAGAGCATGAGGTATAATTTGATAGATAAATATAAATAGAGCATGATTGATCTATGCAATCAAGATTAACAATGTGTGGAAAACATTAAAAAGTCAAGGATGAATGCAGAATAGATAGGTGTCATAACCATGGGAAATGTAGTGAGAAATCAATGGTGTTCAAGTTCTCAAATCAAGATCAATAGTCAACATTGATCCTTGCAAAGATGATCTAATGATGCGAGATCAAATGGGAATTTTCAAAAAATAATGATCAATTTTTAAGTATTAATGATTAGGATGCCATGGTAATGCCACCTCAAAAAGCCACATAAGCTTGATGTGCCAAGTTATATTTTGGGGACCCAATAAATTCAAAGGTATAAATGAAAATATCTAAACATAATATAAGTCACAAAGATCACATAAGTTCAAATAGTTTCCACCATTCAAGCACTGTAAAGAACCTTAAGAAAAACCCTAACACATTTGGAAGCCCTAGTTTGACCTTGTGATCATCATAATTAATCCGAGGAGGATTGGATTATCATCTTTACAAGGATAATCTGATCTAAAAATTAAATTATATTCCACTGGTAAGAAATTTAGAGAAACTTACAGCCATGGTGGTCCAAAAAAGTGTCTCTAGAGAAGATGTAGAAATTTATTTGACATCAGATGTAGAAGAAAGAGTTTTCAAAGACATGAAATTTGATGTCACAACATTAAATAATAGAGACAAAAATTGGTTGAGCTTGTTTTGGACCATTGAAAACTAGCAACCCATTACAAGAGAAGAGGAGAAGAATGTGTCACCAAGAAGGCTCTAATACGACATAGTTATCATTCAAATGATGGGTCTCAATTACACTATAGTAAAACCTAAGGTAATAAATTTTAGAGACATTATATTTCTTATTTTCAGAGGTGAAAATTTTGATAAGGACATGTTAATCAATGAGCATACTCGTAGAAACATAGATTACATCTCTGTTATAGCATTTGAAAACTATTACAAGCTGCCTAAGTCCCAAGTAGACCAAACCACAATCAACAATTAGTTCAAATAAAATGACTTGAAGACCATCCTTTCCATATGGTTATATTCTAGAAATCAAGTGTTTTAATCTTTCAATGACAATATTCCCATTGGTCAATTCAGACTTGAGATAAGAATGATCATGACTATGGTGAATAGGTTATGTGTAAATTCAACCACCATATATGTGGAATTTTTTTTGATTCCCTTAGTCTATTTTATGGTTGAGAAGCAACTAAAACATTCCTTCGGTGAAGTGGTCATCACTTGTTTAAATAGGCATATATTTTATTCAAGAAGTAAACTAGGAACCAATTATACATGATGTCATACCTCCTAGATGCCTTACTTGCTACCAAAAAAATACCCAACCTAAGGGAATGGTTGCCTAATGGGACACATAAAATCTCCCAATAATATTAAAAATTACACATATTCAAATATAGGGACCACATCCACTTCATTTGTGACTGTGTTTATCCATCCATAACCAAGGCCATAACTAGGAATCCAATGTCAAGAGTCAGCCCCTTGACGAAGAAGTCAATTGAGGCCATGGGAGACATATGGTTGTAATAAATTTCACAATCATTAGGGTTAAAGGAGCATAATACACCCCCTCATATTACTAGTCCATATTCCAATCAAGTTAGCTAAGCAGGAGGTGGCTTACCAAATATACAATAGAATATATGGTTTGTACAAAACCAAGAGGAAGGGACTACTTCATAGCCTCTCCTTAACCATTGGAAGGACTATTTTTGGACAATGGGAAAACATTGAGTGGCTTCCAAACATAGGACCTCCTTCAATCTCCAAATTATTGAACTGAGATAATAGGATCCACAGAGAAGGGTTAAAGAACACTTGAAAGCCAAGGGAATAAATGTACCCTATGATCATCAATTTGGTGATTTTGACCTCATATATACAAAGGCATTTTCATTCTTTGAGGTCACCTTCAAGTTGAACAATAATAACATCAAACTAGAGTCTAGAATGTAGAGGGAACAAAAAGGGAATGATGATAGATGGTAGTTGGGACCAAGGTAGTACCATTTTATAAGTGGTGCACCTTTCAAACCTACAACGGCCTAGTTATAGACAAAATCCAAACTTGAGGCACAACTTGAGTAAATTTTAGAGGAGAAAATCCCAGATGAAATTGCATCTTCTTCAACTCAAGTAGAGGAGCAAGGATCACTAGTGGAGTAGGTTCATATGGTAGTATTAGACCCTGGTGAAATAATTGAAGATTCTCTAAAATTAATATCATTATATTATGAGTCTGAGGATGAATAAATGGAGGTAACCAAAGAAGAAAAGGGGAAGGAAGTTTTAAACCTATTTTCTATATATATCCCCAAAAGAAAATATGAATTATCCATTGTTTTAGTGAAGGCTAAAAATACCAAGGTGACCTTCAATCAACCTTTGAGTAAAGTTAATCTCTTCAGTGAGGAAAAAATGATTCAGGTTCTAACCATTCTTGAATGGTTCATCTATGGAAAATTACAAAAGGTACCTACTATGCCCCATCCTTGGACAATGGCACAAACAATCAATATTCTAGTGCATAAGGAAGTCAAGTCATGGATAGTTGCATTATAGAAAGAGAAAGAGAAAATAATGTCTGCTCTAGGAGAAAAAAGTGGAACACAAATGGAGACCCTAGCTTCCAAAGTGACATAATCTTTAGTTGGTATCAAATTTAACCCAACCACTATTAGTTTGTATAGAGTAATTGAAAAGAAGGCCATGGTTGGTGGAGAAGAGTTCACTTTCTAGAAAGTGGAACCTTTTCTTGGATTGAATCTAATTAGGGGATAAAAGCCTAGAGAAGACCTAATATTTGAGGAAAATATTCTTCAAATGGCTCGAGCTCAAATAGATCAGTTACAAATAATGATCAAGGGCATCTTTCAATAGAACAAGAATTTGAAAGAATAAACCATTTTTTTAATCCAAGAAGACGTATTAAAGAAATTTGAATACACTATGGATGATTTATTCAAATATTTAAAATCAATCAAGACTAGGCAAGATGAAATAAATAAAGTATTAAGGATACATGCCAAATTGTCTAATGGTAGGCTTCGAGCTACCAAGTAAATGATTTAATTAAGGTCTTGACTAAATATAAAATCCCTAAATTTAGGATAGTCAACCTAACCCTGCTTAATATGGCTATGGCTATATTAATTGATAAGATCAAGTCTATAAGCATCTGGTCTAAGAAAATAGAGGACATTTATAAGGAACTCAAGAAAAAAAAAGATAAAATGTTGTACATATTGGATAGCTTATTCAAAGAGCCTACCATACTTAGTCCCTTGGGTTTAATAATTGATGAGGAGTTCAAGCATAAAAGTACTAAATTCATGCAAGAAGTAAGGAATCAAGGACAAGGGAAAATGTGGATTGATAAAAATAAGGTCATGGACCTACTTTTATCATTAGAAAAGAAAATAGAAAATGTCAGGAGCATCAAACAAGCTTTGGAAAGCGCTGAGAGGGATCTCAAAGGCCTAGAAGATCAAGAAAAAGAACTATTCATGAGACCTATAATTGATCTTTAGCTTATCAATGAACAACATTATAGAATGAAGATCCTAAAAGGGAAGAAAAAGATTGTGACAACACAAGGGTCTCCAAGTTAGTTAAGATAGGAATATTCTTTTATAATTGAGCTTGCATACTTTTGAAAAAATAATATTCTTTTGTAAAGGCACATGTAAATTGTAAAGCACATTACCTATAGGTTTGCCATTTAGAATGTTTAGAAGTTTCTCAAAAGATTGTAAAAATACAACTATCCTTAAATGTTGACATGACTAACTGACATGCTTCATGAAAGTTCTATATAAAGAGATATTACCATTGTAAAGGGGGGGGTGAGGGGGTGGGGCAGGGTGAGGGTGAGTTCTGAGAGCCAAAATGACTTTGTCACTTTTAAGCAATTAATATAAGTAAAGAATTTTACAAATTTTGTCCATATTTACTTATGTCTTTTGTTATCTTGGATTCTTGCTCACGTCTTTTTTTTGAATTTCAGATTTGAATGGTTCTTATGAATTCTTGGTGTGTAAATTTTAATGTAGAGAAGTTAACTTATGCCAATACTAATTTATTTAAAAGTCCTTAAGTTCATTTCACTTTTTTACTCTTCTTGCATTTGGGCCAATGTTGTTTGCTTGCAGAGGTAAATCTTTAAAGTGAACTTGGTTTTTATTTCCATTATTTCCTACATTCCTTAGAATTTTTTCTCATGTGTTATAGTATTTGAGCTTATGCTACTTCATGTCATACATTGGTTATGTACATGCTTGGATGATATTTGAACTTTGTCATGATATTTAGAATGAAGATCATCAACATCTCTTCTCTGCCTTATCTCTTCATTTGTTTCTTTTTTAAGCAAGTCACTTTAGATTAATTTTCATTATAAATATCCATCTTAGATTATTTTTTAGATTATTTCTTGATCAAAATTCACAATTCTTAGCATAGCATACTTTATATTTTGCATAGATTAACTATTTGGCCACGGTGCTCTCAACCACCAACTTTTTAAATATTGTGAAATAGTTCACTTACTTTGCCTCTATTCTATCAATAGATAACATGATTATCATAACATGTAACTCATGCTCTGAATTATTATGATTAAAAAATGAGAAGTGTTTCTTAAACACTATATGTTGACCTGGTGGCACACATTTTGGAAATCAACAACTATAAAAGAGTGAAGACATTTCTATTCAAGAAAAACTATGCAAAAACTAATTTCAAGACACTATCTAGCTACTTTAGTTCTCCAAAAAAATTAATTTTATTAAGCTCCACACAAATATCTAAGAAATTGATCTTCTTTTGTACAACCTTATCAACTCATCTCAATCAAATAAAAATGAGAGATTGATGGGGAGGGGATATGTTGTCCCCAAATTATTATTTTAATCAATCAAAATATGGTTGATATGGTTCCCTCACCCAATGTATTAATAAAAAAATATGAGATTACATTCACCATAAAAAAATGCAAGCTATTGATATAGACATTAGAATTGTTCCACCCTAATGTCATTACTAATGTATCATTATTCAATCTGGTAATCCACACTAGCACCACTGAACCCTATTTCAATCATCATTACATCCATAATCCTATCATCACATTCTATTTCAACCCTAATCTTGTCATTCCATAACTCTAATCATGCCATCAACACATTCCTATCCAATCTACTCTAACACTATCGCCCCTAATCCATTAATCTCACTATCCTAAACCTATCATGACTTTACTCAATCCCACTAAAATCATCATCCAGGTTAATTAGCTAATTAATTACCACTACTTAGTTGATTATCATTAATAATAAAATCCATGCACAATTAAAAAAAATAAAATCAAATCACCAAATCTAAAGTCAAAAAGTTAATCAATCATGCTCATTCCTCATCAAATCAAAGCCATATCTTTCCAACCACCTTCATTTAATAATCCATTCCTCCTAATTTAATGATAATTTTGACTCAATCTTTGCCCTCCAATTCTAATCAAATCCAACCATCCATTTCCTCCATCCAAAATCTATAAACTAATCCATTTTCCTTCATTTAAAACAATCTTGGATAGCCCAAGGAAATCATGCCCATTGTGAGAATAATCCAGTAACATCTTAGTATCCAATCATTAAATCATCAACCATAAGGGCATGATACCAAATTTCTTGAACAAGTCCAATTGAGCATCCACCAATAAGTCAAGTAAGAGAAACTATACACACAAAGGAGGTTTGAATATGAACAAATAAAGACTCCAAGGTAACGAACATTTAATAATCTTAAATTTCCTATAGATGGCCCATTTTTAAGTCAAAAACAAGTGGGAAATAATGCTTTCAGATTGGATATGTCTCATTACATGAAAATATATTCCATTATGGATGTCTCAGATTGTCAAAGCATAATAATATCTCACACTATCTGGCATAAAGAGGGCATATATAGTTCCAATTTATCCTCAAAATATATTTATTTTGGGTCATTGATATTAATCAAACAAGTATGTTTTAGACTATATATACAAAGATATAATGCATATACATTTCTATAATTTAAAAAAAATCCTTAATTATTTTTTAAGATTTATTTTTGAATTATTAAAAAAAATATGGATGCCTAGTGGGACACACTATTAACATTCTTGGCATGTCAATCTAATATGACCAATGAAAACAACCTATTTTTTACATTCTTCACTTGTTTTGAAGTGTTTTTTTAGCTAACCATCAATTAGAGTCATATTAGCTTCAAATTTGAGTCAAAATTTTGATTTTAGGTCTCAAGATTAATTTTATATACATCATTATTTTCACCCTATGTAGTAGCACTTACGTCCTCATAAATGGCATCTATATTAATCAATTTAACATTTGCATTTACCATGTTAGTTCGATCCTATTTTGATACTTTAGCATTTGTGTTCTGATCATCAGTGTTTGTGTACTATGTTTTGGCATCTGTGTTCTATGTATTAGTATTTATATATGTCTATGTCATCCTTTTTATTCTAATCCTTGACATCTTTTCACTATAAATCATTGTTTGTGCACTATATTTCAGCATCTGCATTCTAATTTTTAGCTTTTTTACATTATGTTTCAACATTTTCACACTGTGTTTTAGTGTCTATGTTCTAAGGTTTAGCATCTGCATTATGAGGTTTGGTGTCTATGTTTTGAGGTTTAGTGTATGTGTTTTGATCTTCAATGTTTGTGTTCTATGTATTGGCATCTATGTTTCTAAGTTTTAAAAGTTACATGTTATCATGTATGCTAAAAACCTAACTGTATTTTAGGTTCACTCAACATGTAATTAAAGTCAAATAACCTCTAATTTATCATTCAATATTAATCAAATAATACTATTTTGTCTTCTTTTTTCAGTTTTCTTGTGTGTGTTTAGATTAAGATCATGTATGCTCTTTCCTTGCATTGTAAAGTGACATTTGAAATAAAAATGGTCTACGTCATTTGCATCTCCCATGGATAATTATGTATGCTCTTTCCTCATGCCACAAGGTGGTTTGGGAAATCAAAAATGATTTTTGCATTTTTATATTTATTTCTAATGTCTAATGACTTGGATTTCATCACCAAGTACTAGTGAAATTCCATTTGCTAGCAATCTCTAAATATTAAAGGAGGAGTTATCATTTTAGGCTAAGAGATGACCTATTTTATTGATACTATGAAGTGAGGTTGTTTCATACACCAATTCTCATGCCTCAGATAACACCATTACATTACAAAGTTGTGACTCACTATATTACAAGGTATTTAGAGGACTTCCTTAGTAAATAAGTCAAACCTAGAATTAGATCCATCTAGCCATAGATGAATAGTGGTGTTAGGAACACATCATTCCTCACTATCACCTATAATATACCCTCAAGGTATTATCTTTGGGATAGTATCTAGGTTTAATTCCACTTGACTACATAGGTTGTTATTACACATTTCATTGTTTGTTCCCCCTTTTGTGATAATTTTTTGTAAACCAAACCCATCCAAACCAAATAAGATCTAAAATAAACATAAATTAAATAAACCTAACACCCAAAAGGAGACTTCAAATAAGATTTAATCTAAACCTAGATATGGGAAATCCTTTCAGTCATAATCCATCTTATTTCAATCATGAACACATTCATAATGTTGATAATATTAGACACACTAATCAAACTAAATGTAATGATGAAGGTAGTTATTTAGTTTAAAACCAATCAAAGTAGATCCAATGTTTACCAATATATATTCAAGAACAAGGATGACTTACTCCTATGTCTCATTGAGATAGGAGCCCAAATTCATATAGGCCACAATCCCACAAACCTGAGCCACATCATAAACAAGAAATACCACACCATCTAAAATCCAGATCAAGTTAATTCCAAAAACTACATTGAATAGACCATCATATCCATTATCTATAATCCTAATCTTAATATATCCCATTGCAAAGGAAATCAATTTTAACAAAAAAAATCAATAAGATCAATATTGAGTTGTGTTCAACCAAATCTATCAACTTACTCAACACTTTTTAGCCTCTCCCATCAATCTTAAAATATCTAATCCTTCACAGTAAAACCAAAAATCCAATCAAACACTAATCATGTCCTTAATTTTCCCTTTATTTTACCACCATCATTTCCACTTACATGAATACCATTTTCCTAAGTGTGGAAAACTATGATGGATGCCCTCCAAGGACTACAAATATGCAATCAAATTAGGAAATACAAATTTGAGGATTTGTTCCATTATCCCTTTAACTGATATATACTCAAAATATCTTTCACCCCATATTTTGTACCATCTAAATTTTAAAATTACAATGGAAATGGTGATCCAAGGGAACACATCAAAAATTTACATGTCTTGTCTAGATATTGCATATAGTTATATTTATATAATTCATATATTACCATGGGGCCTAGGTAACTAGGCCTTGGAATGGTTTTTTCATCTTTATAATGGATATATAACCACTTTTATAGATATTTTTGAGGGATTCATAAAACATTTATCTTATAATGTCAATCACAAACTCATTATGATGGACTTATGTAGTGCAAAACAATAGAATGGTGAAAGTTTTATTTAATCATGTAATGGTGGAGGAGTTTGGAAAGTAGTCTACCTTGGTCTATCCCAAAAAAATTATTCAACATATTCACTACCAACCTTAACCAAGAAATGGATTTCCATCTCTAAGTGCATTTTAACACACTATTTTCCATGATTATTGAGAAAGGATTTTATATTGAGAAGGCTATCATTATTAAATGATTTAGTTAAAATATTTTCTAAAGATTTATAAAATGAAGTAGAAATAGACAAGCATAAATTATTTAACAAGAACAAGAACACTATTTGTGAGTGAGTAAATCCAATTATTTCAAAAAACTTCTAGTGTTACCATTCCTTGGGGTAAATCCAAGCAAGACATCAAGAAAACATAATATACTCCTATCAAAGAATCATTAGAACTCATCTTCTATAAGCGTTCACTATAAATATGATAGTGTCTATGCAAACCAAGACATTTAATGAGAGGAAATCAAAACCACATGGTACAAAGAGGATGAATATTATGGGTTCCAAAAAATCAAGGGCCATTCCACAAATCAGTTCATGAAGCTAAATAACTATGTCCAAGATTTGATTGATAATGGAGGTATAAAATTTGAAAGTAGTACACCTATATCTAAGAAATAAACATTATAGATAGATAAATATCCCTTTCCCAAGCATGATCAGTCTCCTCCATAATGAAATCAAGGTCACATCACCTAATCTAATCATATCAATTTTCATAAATCCTCCCATTCTTATGATTGAGTTGTTTGTCACAACAAACCAACATCAAAGTCAAATCCCTATATTGTGATGTCACAACTAGGGTCAAAATAATCATTACCCAAAGGCCTCCTCTACCTACTCCTAAAGAAAAATAAAACCTCATTGAATATCTTAAGATGACTCCTACCTAGATATCTATCATGAACCTTCTGAAAACATCCATTATTTATATGGATATATTTTATCAAATCCTCTAGGAGTCAAGAGTCTATAATGACATCAACCCATCCTCACCTTTGACCAAAATGACATACCTCATATTGGCCCATCAGAAAAGCTTCCCTTATATGCCAAAGCCTTCATTACTAAGCATGGAGTAAAGAGGGTACTTGTAGATAATGGCTCTGGTTTGAATATCTACATGTTAAAATTAGCCAAACATTTAGGTTACTATGAAGCAAAATTGGACCCAAATACCATCACTATCAAGGCATATGATAACTTTGAGAAGGTATAATTTAGAACCATACATTTCCCTATCATGGTGGGGCATTTGATAGACCAAACACTACTCCATGTCATTGATATTGAATTCCCATACAATGTTCTACCTAGGTAACTTTGGATTCATGCCATGCAATTTGTCCCATCCACCTTCCATCAAGTCATCATGTTTCCACATTCAAGCATTAAAGTAAATTTCCCTTGGGATACACAACACTTACAATATTTTAGAATTATGGAGGGGTGATACCATGAAGCTACTAATTTTCCCATCATTGAGGATCCTCTAAAATAGACATACTAGCAGCATTAGAAACATGAAATCCTTTTTTCTGACATCCATCTCGAATATCTTCTATCCATATACAAAAAACCACATTTTACATCTTTATTCAGGATCCTTGAGAAAAATTGTGAGGAATACAAATTTCAAAATACCTTCCATGTGGCTAGACTCCCTATTTCCCCTAGAAGTCATAGTAGGCCCATAATGAATTAGAAGACCAAACCAACATCCTATCAGATTAACATAACCTCATTTTTTAGATCTAGTCTTCTTATAGATGATGAAATTGAAGACTAATAAATCTTGGTTATACAATGATAACTTAGCATCCTATTTTCAAAGTAAATAGTATCTTATAGGAAATGCGTGTGTGAAATCATGAAACATAAATGGAATGGACTTGACCCTCATTAACACGAAATCCTAAAAACCAACATAGATATTACAAAAATTGATAATATCATAGAATTGGATACAAACCCATGGTGACAATCCACTTGACAATGTTAGTGACAATTCCATGATTTATAGGAAAATTCATTCAACATTTAAATATATTATTTTCATAGTCTCTATGAGAATTTTGGTGTTACCAAAATTTTTAATGACACCACCATCCTTACCATTCACATTGACCTCAAACACCATGAAATCATTAATTGGGACCAACAATATCACCCATCATTGGATCTATTTCAAAATGATAAAGTGATTAATAAATTAATGGGACTTTGATACAGCATTCCAGTAGGGGATCATAAAAAATGATTCAAAATCAACTTGAACACATAATAATACTTTGGGAATATGAAGAGTTCCTTAGTCACAACAATAAAAAAATATGCAACTAAAAAATCAATGCCCCTAGTGAAAACCTCTTTGAGGCACTATCAAACAAAAATAAAAATAAAATAAAGATGCATCTATTGGCAATAACCTTTTTGAGGTCTAGTAGACGAGGAACTCAACCTTTCCCCTAAATTAGTTCATGTATAACATCATTTTCAACTAACTGTTTAAGACACTACATATTATAATGAAGTTTTAAAATCATTGAAGTGGGGGCTACTCTCAGTTCATTTGAAATAGAAACATTGATTAAACTCTTAATGTAGTTTTTAGAAGTCTTGACACAATTATCTAACACTATACTAGAATTGGACCCACCCTTTATTGGGCACCAAGATGAGTCTATTGGGGACCTAATGGATGAAGAGATCAACCTTCCATTTGCATTAGAAAAATTAGAGGATCGATATACATTAATTATTGAGGAAACCATCAGTATAAACAAAAGAATAGAGAATAATCTTAAAATCATCAAATTAGGTGATACTCTCAATTCCAAGAAACAACAAATTTTGATCACCCTTTTAAAATAATTTATAAACATCTTTGCTTGGTCATATTTCTATCTAATTTAGACACTTCAATTGTGGTTCACCATATCATTGTACATGCATATGCTAATCCTATTAAATAAAAACTTAGGAAAATATATCCCAAGGTAGCTCTTCTTGTCAAAGAACTTTAAAAAATCTTAGATGCTATGTTATTTTAACTGATTGGATACTTTGAATTGATATCCAACATTGTGCCTATCATTAAAAATACAACATGGATAAGAGTTTGTACACATTTTTCATGACATCAATAAATATTTCCCAAAAGTCAACTTCCCTTTACCCAATATCGACATGATCATCGACTCAACAATAGGTTATGAAATGCTATCTCTCATGGATGGTTTCTATGGATATAATTAAAACATAATATCACTAAATGATCAACATAAAACAACAATCACTACACTTTGATAAAATTTTGATATCAATTCAATCCCTTTGGCCTAAATAACATCGGGGTTACCTACCAATGAACCATGATTGTTATCTTCCATGACATAATAGAAGACTATGTGGATAAAACATTGGGTAAATAAAAAACTAAGGAAAAACATTTAGTCATTTTGTGCAGGATATTGTAAAGACTAAGAAAATAAAAGGTATACTTCAATCCTAAAAAGTTCATAGTTGGTGTGACATCAGGAAATGTTAATGAACCAAAATTACTATCTAGACACAAAATTACAATAGGCCAAGATCTAAAACAATAACTTAGAATTGATTAATATTGATTGAATTGAAATAAATAAAAACCATGCATAAATAATCCTCAACATGGAAATAGAGTTGACATACAAAAATTTAAAAAAAAAACTAAAATCTAAAAAAAAACTTCTATTTTTAGCATCTGCTATTTTTATTAAGTTTTATATGGAAGTGCATGAAATTATAAAAATATCTCAAAATAATCTAAACACTAAGACTAGCCTATAGGATGAATTTCAATTGAAGTTCACATCTGGTCATACAAATATGTAATTTTTAAAAATAAAGAAATCATGAAAAAAACATTAAACTATAATTTTGGACCCTCACATGGTCTCGTTTTGCCTCCAAAAAATTTCTTAAAAAATCTTATAATTTCAAAGTGTGGCTTAGGATAGTAATGTACTTTTTTAGATGGTCATTTTGGCATGTGGAAGAGTTCAAACAAAGCTTCGGATCAAAAGTTATGGCTTCCAGAAGTTTGGCCTATTTTTTTTCTGTATTAAATGTTTTGGGATTCATCATCTCCAGAAGAGGTATCAAAGTCAACCTAAAAAAATTCAATGCCATCATAGAGATACCTCCTCCCATAACCTTAAGCAACTATATAGTCTATAGGGATAAATCTAAGCAATTAGATGGTTTATCTCACAACTGGAAGATAAGTGTCAACCATTTACATAGTTACTAAAAGTTGACACTATATTAAATTGGTACCAAAAATTTACTACACTTTCAAACAAGTTGAGAAATATTTTAATAATCCACCAGTATTAGTTGCACTTACTCCAGGAAAACCATTGATGTTTTACATATCAATTACATAGTTTTCTTTGGGTGCTCTCTTGGCCCAAATAAATGATTATGGAAAAAAAATTATACTATATAAGTAGATTATAACTTAATTACATGACCATCAAGAAAACATGCCTAGATTTTGTCTCTACTTCCTAAAAATTATGATACTACACACCCAAAAACAAAACAAAACTTATTTCCAAGATTGATCCTCTCAACTATCTTCTATCAAAATCAGATCTAATAGTTAGAATGGAAAATTGGGTTATGTTTCATAGTGAGTTTAACATCAAATAATAAAATTAGGAAGCTATCAATGTGTAGGTCCTTACATATCAAATAGTAAAAGCACCATTTTTAGATAGTAAGCCTTTGACCTTTGGATTCCTATATGAATCAATCTTATCTCTTAGTGAGTCATTAGAATGGAAGATTTACTTTGATGGATCCTTCACCACCCATGGCTCAGAGGTAGGCATTTTTTTCCTTCCACCATATGTGGATCTCATCCCAAAGGATTCAAAAATAATATTTCCTTGCACCAACAATATCATAGAATATGAATCCCTCATTACAGGTCTCAAGTTGGCAATCTAATGGAACATTCATAATTTGTCTTTGTTGACTCTCAACTAATTATCAAAAAGTCAATAATGAGTATCAGACAAAATATGACAAACACGTCACTTATAAGAGCATGGATGATATCCTATAATATTACTTTGCACACATTTAATTTGAGTAGGTACCTCACACAAGTAACAAATGTATAGATGCAATGGCCCCCATTGGCTCTCTTCTCGACATATCACATGATACCCATGACAATGTCAATTATTTTTTTGAACAAAAAATGATCCCAACATATGATTTCCCAAAATTTGAAATGATATGTGAGATTTTTGGTCCCAATTATCCCTGGTAACATGACAATTATGCTTACCTTCATGATCATGTTCCCCCTCCTGATCTTTAACACAGTTAATGAAATTCATTCATCCAACATGCTTCCCATTTCACCCTCATGGTAGAACTCTATTCTAGGGGTTGTGATGGAACCCTACTGATGTATTTAAATTTGGAATAAGCCAACTTAGTGATTAAGAAATTTCAAGATAGAATTTATGGAGTGCATACTAGTAGCATGGCCATAACCAAGAAACTACTTAGAATGGGAGAGTACTAGCTTAACATAGAAGGAGATGCATGTCAATTTGATATTAGTGCATAGCTTGTCAAAATCATGAAGACCTTATCATGCACCATCACAATCATTATATTGGATCACTACTCCATGGACTTAATATACTTAGGGGCTTGATCTCATTGGTAAAATAAACCCTTATTCATTTGATGGACATAAACACATCATTACGAACACCTGATACTTCATCTAATGAGTAGAAGTTATCCCCCTTGCCTACATAATGGGCATATAGATATATATCCAAGTCCATAATTAATGACTTCATTTTACCTTATAGAATGCCTTATACCATCATAAATAACAACAATAAATCCTTTAGGAATAGAGAAGTAAAATTCCATTGTAATCAATTCTACATCAAACAAATATGGTCCAAGATCTATTATCCATAAGGAAATGGCTAGGATGAAGCATACAATAAACATTCACCAAAATACTCAAGAATATTTTTAATGAGATTAGTTAGGATTGGCATGTTCAACTCTACCATGCCTTATGGGCTTACTATACCATCATCCACACACCCACAAGAGCCACACCTTACTCCGTAGTCTTCAAAATTGAAGCCATTTTACTAATTGAGATTGATCTACCCATTTTACACATCTCAATGAAAAACTTGATTGCTGATGAAGAACACAAAGTTGCATGGATTAATGAGTTGGAGCATCTTGATGAGAAAAGTCTCAATGTACTAGACCATTTAAAATCATGTCATAATAGGCTATATAGGACCTACAATAGGCACATTAAATATACAGAATTTGAATTTAGTGACTTTGTTTGAAGACAATTTGAAAATACACCAATCAAACCAAGAAAATGAGGACAAGTTTTACTTCATGGGTATATAGGTTGGCCACATGAGATGGGCATGAGCTTGATGAACCCATGACCAATATGCACCTCAAGCATTTATAAATATAAAGGTTGATCTATTATATATAAGTACCATACACTTAAGAGCATATCCATTCAACCCATCCATTTACATCTTAGTCCTTACCCTTTACCCATCTCAACATGCCCATAATTATTTCCATGTTTGACCTTGATAGTGATGTGGATCCAATATCGAAAAAATGTTTTGGTAATATCTTAGTCTGTTATATTTTATGTAACGTGAAATTAAAACATTCAGATGACTTGGAAAAATATTATTTTGCATGTAGTCCTTATAAATCCCATCCTAAAGTCCTTCCATCATTCCATCCTTGGCCCCCTCTATCCCTGAATCTATAATGGGTTTTCCCTTTGTTCATTGACTTGTAAAATATCATAAACTTGTGTCACCTCAGTAGTCAACCATGTGATCTCACTATTGAACATGCCATAATTTTATTACTTTATACACAATGTGTATCTACCTTAGCCACTCCAGCTTTGATAACACCCATGTCACCTCAATAGTCAATCATGTGATCTTTGCATCATAGGTTGATACTTGCACTTGGTATACTATCACCCACTCCTCAAACCTACTATCTTCATCTTCTAAACTACTATCTATTGACAAAGACTATGTATAAGCTCATCATCCTTCACTTGTCTTGGTTGAGAGGACCATGCTATGTATCTGATTATCAATAAAATTATTTATATCTAAATACTCACTTTGGCTCCATTTCCATCTCCTCCTTCTTGTACATGCATCAATGTGATCCACCTCCATCTACTACAACTACCTATACTAGAGACCCACCTACCTCACCACATTCCCTATCCACCCCATCTCTATCTCCTCTGGACTCCCTACTCCTCTCCCTCATATGCCTTTATATCCACCTCATTCATGGTAGAGCCCTCATGATCCCCTAGATCCATTATTATAAGGTCCTTGGTCTTTGATCTGACTTAGTCAATATCACTAACCCCCACATCCACTATATCTCTCCTCTCATCCCAAGATATATCTCATAGGTAAATCCAACTACTGCAACCACTCTAAGATCAACCAGGGATCCCCATTGTTGTACCTCCTTATGTACTCAAGTAAACACATGATGACCTTCCATGATACCTTGTTATAATCTAAACTATTGTAAGACCTTTTTAGTTTTATATCTCTATATGATATAATATCTCCTCCTAATAATTTAACATATAGTTTATGCGTAGCATAAAAATTAAATCTTTTCCATCCATATAAAATGAATTCCTCTATAAGCCCTCAATGTAATATGCTTAGGATGCAACTCATCTGTGGCCTTTTAGTAATATCTCATGTTTCATAATGTAAAATAATGACACTAATTATCAATGATGATGGCCAAACCATATGCTAGTGGCTCATCCATAGATCTAGATCATTGTATCCCAATAGGATACTCTAGATCTATATTCTACCATTCCCATACCTATAATAAGGTAGAAGCCTAAATGATCATCATATACCTATACAATGGTGTTATTACATAGGCCCCAATGCAAAAATTATGGGATCTTATAGTATATATATAATCACATTAGCTCATCCCATATGGAAATATTTCTTGGTCTTGTTATGAAACAATATGCCATTGACAATGGACATCATAACTAAGGGAAAACACTCCACCAATCCTAAAACCAAACATGCATCCAAATATATGGCCAATACTCACACTAGTATGTCCTCCTTGTCCTACCACCCTCATCATAATTGTTAATAGAGTTGTACCTTATTAGTATATCATCTATCCTTATATCATAATTTTTAGGATCCTCCATATATCCTCTGTCACCATTTCCATATCCCATGTGGGATGATGAAATGCATTAGTCTCAAAGTGTCATTATTTTTTCTAGAGTTGTCAACAAATCCCTATCAATGTTGATCTCAGGAATCCTCACTACATAATTAAAACATGGTCTTTAGTAACCTAAAATCATATACATCGAGATACCTCTCCAACCCCAACACTACTGACTAATGCTTTCATGTTATGATCACCAATAGATTTTCCTGAAAACATCTAAAAATGAGCACACTTAGTCATTTTGCTACTTTATTTTTTTAAAATCAAAACCCACTAACAAGGATATAAATACACTCTCTACATAAATTTCATTATTTATGAAAATTTTAAGGTGTTAGTGCAAGTTCTCTGATGTTTATCTAAACACTAAAGTTATGTATACAATGTAACCTTCAATGTAGATGCTAATGTTAAAGACTTAAACATTGTTATGAGTACACAGATGCCATGGGAAATTTTTACTCATAGCATCTACGTCTTTCATGATTTTTACCCTTGTTAATGATCCCCAAATATTAAAATCATTAAATCAAAGCATGTCATACCATTGATCCATTCCCCTTTCAACATTAGTGATCCCTTACTAGTTCACTCCATTACTTGTGTGAAGGAATGCAGTCTAATTTATCATAAGTTCTCATGTAAATTTAGCTCAGTTTCTCAAAGTGTCTACGGTGAAAATGAATTATTTCCCTTACTGATACCCCCACCTCCACCACATCCTATTTATTCACCCCCACCCATCTATTTTAACATAAAATAATCCATTTTATCCTAAGTTTCTTCATTTTCACCCTCTTTCTTCCATTTTGGCCCTTTTCTCATTTCGATATCCCATTTCTATCTCTTAATCCCCACATTCCCTCTACTACATCATCATTCAACCTTCATCATGCCACTATGTGAAATCCTCAAGCGCCCATATTTATTCATATAAAATTCTTTAAAATGCCACCACTTCTTCTAGTTTCAAAACCCTTTAGAAGAGGGGGAAAATGTAGAAATTATAATTCTTCCACCCCTATGTCATTTCTAATTAATCATCATCTAATATAATAATCCATCTTAATATAACTAAACCCTAATGTGATCATCATTATATCCATAATCATATCATCAAATTTTATTTTAACCCTAATCTTGTAATTCCATAACTCTAATCATGTTATCAACATGCTCTTAGCCAATCCACTCTAACACCATCACTTCAATCAATTAATCACACTATCTTATTCCTATCATGATATTACCCAATCCCACTAAAATCATCCTATAAGTAAATTAACTAATTAATCACCATTAGTTAATTAATAGTAACAATAATATTTATGCACAGCAAAAATTAAAAAATAATAGAAAATTAAAATAATTCAAATCCACAATTTAAAATTAAATCACTAAATCCCATGTCAAAAATCAAATCAATCAATCCTATTCCTCATCCAATAAAACCCATACCTCTCTAGCCTCTTTCATTCAATAAACCAATTCCATGCATTTAATGAGAATGTTGACTCAGTCCTAGCCATCTAATTCTAATCAAATTCAACCATCCATTTCCACCATATAGAATATATAAATTGAGCCCTTATAATTTGTTTTTAACAAGTTTGGATAGCATAAATAGATCATTCCCATTGTGAGAATAAGACATTAACATCATATTATCATCTAATCAAGCAATCATCAATCTTAGGGACGTGTTGCCAAATTTCTTATGCATGTCTAATTAAGCATCTATAATCAATAAAATAAGATCAAATCTACACAAAAAGGATGTATTCATAGTCAGTGAAGGTATAATCTTCTTTCTAGATCAATCAAAGGTATTGCTTCTTAATTTATAGTAGGATTTTGATATTAATTTTGGTTTCTCTTGTATAAATCTAAGTTTTGTATGTGTATAATTGAAATAAGGAGAATTATTCAACTACTCCATATGATACCATTCATTACACCTAGAAATGTTGTCGACTATTACATCTAAGGGGCCCTAATCCATAAAACTAAACTAAAGTGCCCTTTACTTTGAGGGAAACCACCAAATTAAAAAATGGTAACTAGATGGTACTAAATATCCACCATTATATTTCCATAAAGATACCACATATTTACCACAAATGAGAAATCAAGGCACTTTAAAAGGCCACAAGAGGGATACCATACTAAGACAATACAACAAAAGTGAAATGAAGATTAAAAAATAGACCTAAATAGAAGCATGACACTTAGTTGATTGTTTCTATTCCTTGCTATCCCCTACATGCTTCACACACTCCATAGTTGAGATTTATCTATCCCAACTTGAAGATACAAATCCTCCCTTTGAAATAAAGCCCTAGCCAACACCAAAAATCCTTGAATATACCACTCCTTCTACGTACAACAATATTATAATATAGTTTTGTCAATCGATTATTCCACTATATTTGCTATTTGATTCCATATGCGTAGATTGTGCCCTATAACACTTATGTAGCTATAATAGATGAATCTATGACTAATAAGGAAAAAAAGGATTTGAAGTCTTCATTAGGGTTCAGGTGGATAGTGTCCACTAATTCTCCTTCTAATAGTCAAACTCATGAAGTAAACTAATTAAATCATAAAAAATCTTGGAATAATTAAATATAACCCTCATGTAACAAAAATATGCTTAATACTAGATGTCTTGTTGATAATGCTTGTATATCAAAATTAATTACCATAAAAATCTATTTGTAATTTTTTTTTTAAATTTAAATTTCACAATATTAATGTGTATGACAACTTCTAATAATTATAAACTAAGAAAATCAAAATGGATAACAAACCTAATAAAATAAAGGTGAAGTGGGAGAAAAGTACTTAAAATTGTATAATGTGATCTATACAAACTATTAGGGCCATACATTATAATTTTGACAAAACTAAAAAATACAAAGTAATGATAGGGAGGTTATTTGAAGAGGCTTAAAAAAATTTCAATATCCAAATTACTTTAAAAAATACCAATATCACTTGAGTTTGACCAAATTATTTATACGTAAAAGAGTGTAAAACCATTTATAAAACAAATGCCATGGCACCATTTTATGATGTTACATAAATTTATAGTTGCATACTTATAACATAAAAGATTCTTAACAAAATTTTCATATGACTTTATCATTTCAAAGTATATAATTATATTTAATTATTGAATTTCAACTTCAGATATATGACTAAACTAATGTTGAATTTTACAAATGTCTTAAATTAAAATTTTCAAATTTTTTATTTAATTAGAAGGAATGGGGTTTTATCATGTCATAATTAAGAGGTAAGTCATGTACCAAGACTCAAACTTATGCACTTATTATGAGGACACCTCATTTCAACCATTGAATCCAACTCAATATACTAGTTTTTTTTTACATTATAAAGTCATGTGGATTGAAAATACATATGTATGCTCAATTTGTACCACCTAATTTAGTTTGTATATCCTAATTTCATTTTATGGTTTAGATATCATAATAATTGGTAATCATGTGCAATATCTTGTAATTTTAGACACCGTAGGGGTGAATATGTTGCAAGGGTAGTTAAGAATTTTGGGACCATGATTATCATAATCAGGGCCTTTATTAAAACAAATTAGTTATATGAATATAAATTAGCCATAGGAAAATATTAAGAATATAATGAAACATGTCTAATAGATAAGATATTTTATGGAATATATGTTATATATAAAGTAATTTTATTTTATAGTCATTTTTAAAAAAATTGTGCAACATCTAACATGATCTTATATTCTTCCATTTCAACTTATTATATATTTTATGAGGGAAATTTTATTTCTAAAAATCTACAGACATCAAATGTGTTTCCTCATTTTTTCTCCTACAACTCATGTTTGCACGCTACTTATATAACAAACTAATATTTTTCAAAGAAATTCACACCTCTTGATAAATCATGCACACAAATTTGTGTAGTCTTATTCTTATGTATTTCTTCCTTGTACTCCAATGAGTTATCTTAAATCTACAAATCCTCTTATATTAATTCAAATCATAATCTAAGAATGTGTTTTCCCAATGCTCTTGTTTATTGGATTATTTTACATAAATATTTTTGGCACTAATGTCATGTCTCATTGCTTTGGTTTATCTCCAAATAAACATCTCAACAAGCTTTCAAGGTTTTTGTTCACAACCTTGGTTTGTTCATCAGTTTTTAGATGGTATGATGAATTGAAGCATAGCTTAGGTCCAAATTTATCTATGAGATGCACTCAAAATGTCCTATAAACTTAATATCTAAATCCTATACTATGTTGTGTGGTAACCCATATAGCCCCATCACTTCTTTGAATAATGCCATTGTAAATTTTATTATACCACTTATATTTTTGTGTAATGAAATGCATCATTTTATAATAAAAAATCCAATACCAAAAATATGGAATTGTTCCTATTTTGTGTCATTTTCAATCATAGTAAAAAAATCCATGCTAATGTCATCTCATAATTTCTCCAAAATGGGTAGTGGTTGATAAAATTCTACATTTTGACTCTTCCCATTTTACAACTTATAAACTCTGCATTCATGAACATATTTGTGCACACTTGCACCCATCCTCAACCAAAACTAACATTCCACTAATTTCTCCAAATTCTTGTTACAAAAAAAATGACATGTTAAGCCTCCATTATGCTTCTCCTTTATTAGTCACATCATCCCTCTTAATATACATAATTGTGTTTTTGTTAATAGTGTTCATTCTTGCAAAAAATAATATAACCACATGTTCTATCCACACTCATTATCTCTATCAATGCCTTCTAATAATTTCAAAAAATATTATCTTCCACATATATCTCATTCATAAAATTAAATCCCATGACTTACTCTCACATCTTATTTAAAAAAATGCCTTCTACTTAGTACACCTTCAACCTTGTTTGACTTTTGACTTCTATGTTTCAACACAAATGGATAACTATGTATAAATTCACCATACTTCATTTGAAATTTTTCATATTTTATGAAACTATTTTTTTATTGCACTTATATGAATTTGATTTTTTTTTCTTTTTGCATGAAATATATATATATATATATATATATATATATATATATATATATATATATATATATATATATATATATATATATATATATATATATTTTAATTTTCTATTTATTTTTTTCCATCATTGCCTCATGTATTGTGTAATTATATTATGTATATTAAATGAGACAATATTTAAATTATTGTCTAACTTTTCTTATGTCAAGAGAAAATTTTGTTGTTAGTATTATGATTTTTGTGTCAGTTAGTTATTTATTACTTAGTTTATCTATATGATCTAGTGTGTCCTACTTTTTTGTATAAAGAGGTTGCATATACTTCCAATCTCCCTTCAAATATATTGAATTTGAGTCATTAATAAATTAATCAAATACATGTGTTTTAATTTATATATACAAAGATTAGTGCATATAAATTAGAAAAAACTTAAAATCATTAAATATTTTTTAAGATTTATTTTAATTTTTTTTTGTCAAATTAATAAAACACAATATTATTCTTTAAATAAATTATATATATTTTTATATAATATGCATAATTTTAACTATGCCACTTTTTCGGAAGTGGAGGGTGATTAGATATAAGAACACTATTGATCTTCCAAATAAAGGAGTTTCCAAATAAGATAATAATGGCATTCTCTATTTTACTATCTTGAAAGGTTTTAGAAATTCTTGTCAAGCCGTTGAATACAACACTTTGTGTACATCATTTGTTTGAGAATGATGATGATTGCAACATTATTGACAATGAATCTCTCTATGATATTTGCTTTAGAACACTAGAGCTGAAAATTCCTACATGTAAATATCTAATTTCACTTTTTGTATAGATATGTAGTTTGATAGGTGATTAAATTATGGAATACCCAATCTTAAATTGAGAGTCTTTGACCCAACAATCTCTTTAAAATGGCTTATTTGGAATCACTGCTTTGTTTGAGTTATATCATTGATCAATTTGTAAGTAGCTTATTTTAAAACTTTAATTTAGTTTTTTTTTAAATATTATGAATTTAAATATTTCAACTCATTTGTGTAATTGGAGAAAATAACTTTCTAATTCTGGAAATTATGAGTGGAGTTAGTTGTTTATGTTTCCTTAGTCCGTTGAGAAAGAACATCGCTATCCATATTTATGTAGAGGTTACTCAATAAAAATGGATTGCTTTAATATTTTATTCAAGAGAAAGTTGTAGCATCCTTGATACACATGTATGCAATATTTAGAAATAATTTTGAATAAAATTGTATATGATAAATGCTTTCTATCAAGGTAACACACACACACACACACACACACACACACACACACACACACACACACACACACACACACACACACACACACACACACACACACACACACACACACACACACACACACACACACACACACACACACACACACACACACACACACACACACACACACACACACACACACACACACACACACACACACACACACACACACACACACACACACACACACACACATGCACGCACGCGCACACGCACACGCGCGCGCGCACACACACACACACACACACACACGCGCGCGCGCGCACGCACACACACACACACACACACACACACACACACACACACACACACACACACACACACACACACACACACACACACACACACAATATGCACAAAGAAAATTTGTTTATTTGAGAATACATAGGAAATAGTGAACAAGAAGGATATTTTGAACCTTGAAATCTAATGACCTACAAGGTGACATACAATATAGAGTCCCAAATAAATTTTGAAACTTGAAATCATTAATACTTTAAAATACAAAATATGGCATACTCTTATACAATTTACACAATATCACTTTTTATATTTTACTTTTAATTTAAGCATCTTAAATTTTTATGATTTTTGCATTAATTATTTATCTATATTGGATTAAAGATCTCCAAATCATTATATTTTATCCAACATCTAGATTTATCCTAGGGTAATCATGTTAGAAAAGCCTTTAATGTGGGCTTAAGAGGATATTGTGCAAGTGCATCATCAGAGGCATCAAATTAGCATTCGAAAGTAAGTCCTCATATGTAGATGAAGAAAGAGGAATAAAATATGGACAAGAAGAAGAGGTATACTCCAATGTTATACAACTCTCATCAAATCTAAGATCCTATCAAAATAGGACATCACAAGTGATTGGATTAAAAAGGTAATAAGACTTAATATCCTCACAATGGATAAAAAAGATGGCTTACATGATTTTCTCCTCCATAAACTTATCTTTTCATTAATAAAAAAATCCCATGCCTTCCCTCCAAACATGCAGAATCCATAAATACAAAGCTTGATCCTCAACCAAGCTTTTTATAGATTTTTATTATGTATTGATTTGTGGGTTATATAGTTATCTATATAATGTTCACAAATGATTTCTTCAGCTCAATATTTAGGTACAATTGGAATGAATCATATAATTTTCCATCTCTTTCAAAGTTCGATTCTTCCACTTAGTGACACTTTTTTGATGATGAGTACATAGGGCACAATAAATTGATGCAATATGCCATGCTCTATACAAAATTCATGGAAATCTTTACTAACATATTCCCCCTATTATTAGTGTGTATATTTTCAAGTGGAAGAGATCACTACTTATCTTCAAAGACCTTAAATGCCTTGAATTTATAAAAAAATCACTTTTGTATTCAAGAAAATATACCCAAGTTTTCCTAGAGAAATCATCAATAAAAGTGAATATATATTTTGATCCAAAAAAATAATGATTGGGAAATCTTAGATCACTATGAACCAACTAAAGAAAAAAATTGTTTAGGAAGCCTTACATTTTGGAAAAGGATCATGGTGTTATTTTCCATGCATATATTCAGGTCAAGTGCCATCAATACAAGAGAAATTAAGAAGACCTATCACCAAGTTTTGTGTACTAACATGCTACAAATATATGTATTTTAGGTGACCAAAATGTTAATGCCAAAATTTTCTCATTGAATCAAGATGAACAAAAAAATATGAACCAATAAAGGGATCTAATTTTCAAATTTGTAGGGACATTATGATCGTCAAAAATACATGTTGCAACTAGACCCCATGGATCTTTTAATTCTCTATTACAACATTAAGTGAATGGAAATCTAAAATCTTCCCAGTGTCTAAATTAAATATTTTATAGATATAAAATAAATTATTAGTTATTTTTGGAATAATAAGTACATCATTGATGCACCCATCATGCATCAGCACTATGTCAAAGCCTAAAACATCAACTCGATAAGATTTTTCAACTTCAACTTGAAATTTTTTGAAAACAAAAAGAAATGATAAAAGATCAAGATAATGTGTTATATGGTGAGAAACAACATAATCAATAATACATTTAAAACATGTGATGTTGTCAATGACCTTAAAAAGAGTTTTCCATTTTGCCTTATGAAGGCATTGAAGAAGAAGGACAAGGAATAAAAATATTGTGCTATTTCACTACTAATTCCAAAGCTTCCATCTTCTTAAAACATCTAGACTAAGAATTATTTTTCCACCATAAAAGCCACAAGGATCATATGTCTTTTTTGTCTAAATTTCTAGTTAGGATTAGAAGACTTAGAATATTGAGAAGACTTAGAAGAATGAGAGGTATATTTTTTAGGATTGTTTAAGGGTATTATCATTAGCTTAGGTTTGGGTTTATCTTTAGACAAGATAACAACAAGTGCATGAATTTAACTAGGAAGAGCATTAAGGGACATCAACTTAGTTTTCTCTCTAAATAGTCATTCAAAAAATATCTTAAAATGAGGCCATTAAAACTGATCACATAAGGCATCCATTATAGAATAAAAATTAGAAGAAGAAACACTACAAAGGAACCTTCAATTCATACAGAATCAAAAAAATAGTATATTTATCAGTCTTATCTTTTCCATTAGATTAATTTTGAAATAATGGACTTAAATTTGGAAATAAACTCTTCAATAGTGGAAAAGTTTAAGGGTGAAAGAGAAGATAATTCTACATCAAGTAGCAACATTTTGAACTCATTTATCTTTATAAATAATTATTTAATTTTTTTTCAAGCTTCCTTCAAGGACTTTACTTTTGCAATGTTGGAAAAAAATGATCTAATACATTGAGATCAATTAAACCAAGGGCCTCATCTTGCTTACATGCATGCATGTCCTTGTCCTTCTCCAAAGTGAATGTTGGAACTATATCTAAAAAAAATCTCCACAATCCTTTGGATTGTAGAAGTTGTTGCATTTTTGTCTTCCAAACATAGTATTTGGATTTGTTGAGGGGATTGAAGAAATGGGTATACATTTCCAAAGAAGAGGAAGAAGATGACTAGAAGGAAACTCTTGACATGATAAGATTGATGAAATTTTGTTTAGATTTTACAATTTAATCACAGATATGAAAATTTCACAATATATTACAACACACTATTATAATTCATATGGGATAATATTTTGGGACACTGAATATATTTTGGACATTATGAAATCATTAGAGAGTTACATATATATAGAGGCGTTCTCTTATTTTTTAGGAGCCTATCGCTATTTTAAATTCCCTCAAGCTCTCTTCTATCTCATAACATCTCTTGTCCCTTTATTCCTTCAACTTAACTACTTACGTGAGTTCATTCAACAACCCAATCTTACATAAATATAATTTATTCTATCCTAATAATATGAATTATCACAACTAATCATAAAATGTTACAAATAATAATATTCACCCAAATATAAATGTACACACTAAACTATAATATTCTTAACAAAAGCCAATAACCTTTAGAGAAGAAAATAATTTCTACTTTTCCAAATATTTATCAAAAAAATTATACCCTTTATAAAATTCCTAATATCCAATCAATTTCTTAATAAATTCAAATATATAAATAATAATCATTCTATTTAAATTTTAGAAAAAAAACAATTTGAATTAAATACTCAAACCTTTGGTGGTCAAAAATTCTATTTAAATTTTAGATGAAAGACCATTTGAATTAAATACTCAAACCTTTGGTAGTTTTTTGGGAGCTAGGTGACTGAGAGGAGAGCCCTATAATGAATACTAGTATAGGTTGATAGGGCACTCAAACCTTTGGTGGTTTTATGGGAGCTAGGTGACTAAGAGAACCCTAGAATGAAGACTAGTGCAGGTTGATAGGGCTATTGAAATTAATAATCAAGTCATGGAGAAAGTGTGACTCAATTAAAAGTGACAACACTTCAATTAAATATTATCAAATAAATCCAAATGTAGAGCCAATAGTAAGCATTTCACAAAATCCAAAAATAATTGCCACGTAAGTGGGGGGAAAAATAGTTGTACCATCTAGCAAAAAAAAACTACATAAATGCCAAACTGCAAATAAGAAACTCTATGGCATGGAGAATGCATTATACAAACATAAAAAAAATTGATCAAAAAACTAATTTTATCACACTTGCAACAAGTTTTTAGGACTGTGTTATATGTAGGCAACAAAAACCTGAATAAAAATCCTTTAAATAAAAAACTACAAAGTTCCAAAATATAGTTTATAGTCAAACATATGTTGTGGTCCAATGAGAACACCCTAGTGAGGGGGAAAACCCCCAAAAAATACGTGTAAAAACTTTCCCATAGAATGTGGGCAAGAAGCTATAGGTAGTAGTAGTTGGAGAGCTCTAATGCTTAGATATCATATCAAAGTGATTGTGTGGTTAATATTGATCCATCCGATTAATTCATGAGAATAAAAATATAATAAAGAATGTTTAATGTTGAAATGTTTTGGGATTGGGACATAATCAAGGATTGAGGTATGAGTAAACATAAATGAAAAATATTTTTAATATACAAAAAATAAATTATATAGAAGGGATACATGTTGTAGAAATGAAATCAAACATGAACTAAAAGAAGAAAATCTTGAATAATCAAAATATTTTATCATAAGCATTAACATTATTTCATAAAATAACTTTATAAATGATACATTTATGATTAAAATATAGACATGATCACACATTCTCATGAATGTAGGATAATCTTCCCCAATGACCTAGAATAACATGTAAGCAAGTTAAATAACATATGTAGGAAAAAACTATTAAATGGAATAAAAACCTACACTAACACTCCCCTTAAGTGTAATTTAGTAGGTGGTAGAATTGGGTCCTAGAAATAAGCTATAATGATGTACCAAGTACATAAAAATCTCATTGGAGGAGGATGATAGCACTGCTTGAACCCCAAAGAAATTCCATAAATAAAGATACTTGCTCCTAGTGAAAGGTTTAGTGAAGATATCAACAATTTGCTCCATAGTCTAGATGTAAATGAGATCAATGACTTGCTTATGGATAAAATATAAAATAAAATACATGTGAAACTCAATTCATTTGTTCTGTTCATAGAGGACCATATTCCTATAAATCTAGATTGTGATTTGGTTGTCATAAAATATGATTGTTGGTCATCAAAATTGGATACTAAACTTAGTGAGAATCACTTGAAGCCAAAAAATTTTAGTGGCAACATTAACATCTCTTTTGTATTATGTCTTTGTAAATGATAAAGCAATAACATTCTACTTTTTAATTGACTAATTAATCGGTCTTGAACCAAGGGAGAAACTATAGTTTAAATTATAATTATGATTATGAATATCATCAATGCAATATGAATATGTATACCCAATCAAATCAACATCAATACTTGCTCCATAATGAATCCCAAAACTATGAGCCCCCTAAATGTAATAGATAATCTGTTTAGTTGCTTTCCAGTGCAACTCATGTGGTTCCTGCATAAATCTAAAGACAATTACCATTGCATAAGACTACCAATGAGTTGTCAATACAAATTAGCATCAATCAAAGTATAACGACAACCAACCTCAAGTTTTGCACTAGATAGAAAGGGACTTGGATTTCAAATATGGTTAGGCATGTTAAACTATGCAAGAAAATCAAGAACATACTTGGATTGTGCAATAGTGATGGTGGGGTCAGATTATGAAATTTTAATCCTGAGAAAGTAATGCAACAAGTCCAAGTTAGTCAATGAGAACCTATCAGACAAATTAGTTTTCAATACTATAATGGTGGTTGATGAAATCCTTGTGATTAATAGGTTAACTACATAGATAGTTAGAATCAATACTGAATCATCTTGCCATAAGATGTAGACATTTGGATTAAAATGACATCTAGTGAAAACAATTAAAAGAGGAAATGATTCCATCTTGGCATATCAAGATTGAGGAGCTTGTTTGAGGTAATAGATAGAATTTTTAATTTTAAAAATTAAGGAAGAATATTCCACAAATATTTATGGTCATTCCATGTATATTTCCTCTTTGAGATCACCATGAATAAAATCACTCTTCACATGTATCTGATGAACATCCTAGTGATGTGTTGTAGCAATGTCAAGAGTGAATCAGATTGAGTTCATTTTGAAAACTACGTAAAATGTGTTGGTATAGTAAATGCCAAGTTCCTGAGATAAATAATTTGCTGCCAAATGTTCTTTAAACTTATCTACTGACCCATCTATTCTAAATTTTGTTTGATATATCCATCTACATTGACTAGGTTTTCTTCCTTAGGGAGAGGGACTACATATCAAGTGTTTTTCCTTATCAAGGAATCATACTCCTCTTCTATAATAGTATCCCATTCAGGAGTGCCTAATTACTCAAGAAATGACTATGGATCAAAGCCAGATGTAATGAATGCATGTAAGGCATTGTATAAATATGAATGTGTTCATATGGTGTCTGATGGATCTTTAACCTAATGGCCAGCACTTTTTAGTGTTCATCTAGCCTAAATAAGACCAAAAGTCAAAGATTCAGGAGGACATTCCTCATTCGATAAAAATATAGAATGAGAAGGTGAGTCCAACTAACTACACTCGTCATTAGAACTAGAAGAAGAATCTAGATCATCAGGGAGTGACTCAGGTTAATCTAAATCAAAAAAATTGTCATTAAATCTTAGTGCATCCAAGGAAGAGGGAGAAGTGTCAACTATGAAATATAAAGGAACCTTTTGAAAATGAACACTTTTAAATGAACAACTCATGAGTGATGGGATAGAGAAGTATGTATCCTTAACACCCTCATGATATTATATGAAGATACAAGGCTGACTCTAAGCTTCTATTACCTTTCATTTCTTCTTAGGAATGTAGGCCATAATATGATATTTAAACACTCAAAAGTGTTTAACTATGGGTTTTCAACTAATCCATATTTCAAAAGGAGTGGCTCCCTTCAATGCTTTATTAGGAACTTGATTCTAGTTATAAAAATCACAATTAATGGCCTCAACCCATATTAAAGTGAAAAATAATTAGAGAGTAGCATACAATTGGCTATTCATTTCAAGAACCTACTATTGTGCTTTGTAACACCATTACAATAAGGACTATATAGAATTGCATGTTGTTAAATTCCATTAGAAGTGTAGAATTTATTAAAATGATTACTAATATACCACTATTATTTGTGCTGAAAATCTTGATGGCTTTACTTGAATATTTTTCTACAATCGCATTGAATTCCTCAAAATGATCAAAGACATTAGATTTATGCTTATGAAATTACACCCAAGTATACCTCAAAAATTCATCAATGAAGGTAAGCTTGTATTTAGTCCTATTGAATGTAGGAGCTAAAAATGGACTAATAATGTCACTATGAACTAGCTCTAATATTTGTTTAGTTCTCCATGATTTATCTTTGTCATACTTCTCTTTATGATGCTACCAAGTATGCAACCTTGGTAAAATCCATTATAAAAATGAATATGTGGAAAACCTAAACCCCTGTCATTATGATTGAGTTGCTCTAGGAAGAGATAGTTGAGATGGTTGAATCATTAATGTTGTAATTTACTGACCCCATCTAAAGATGTGGGCAATGAAATAGAGGGTTGATTAGGTGCAAATTGTATGAAAGTATAGAATTGTGACTGGTGATCTTTTTTATATTTGTAATTATAGAGTCACTTTACACTTCCTTAATAATAATAGAATCAAGTGTAAACTAAACTCTCTTATCTGAACAAATGTGAGTGATCTAATAAATAGATAGGAGATTGGTGGATAATGAGTGAATATATAGAATATCCTAAAATTTTCCATCATTCACTTCAATATATTCTCTCCCACTAATTTATAGAGAAGTATCATCACCCAAAAAAATGAAAGGCATAAAATAAGCCTCTAAGGATGAGAAAAAGTAATTTGATGAAGCTATGTGATGTGATGCACTAAAATAAATCACCCATGTGGAATGTTGTGATGTAACTGCAAGAAGTGATTTTCCCTTATCTTTACCCTTACTATTATCTTTAGCCTTAGAAGACTCCTTTGTTAATAAAATTTTATTCACAAAATCAGGTACATCAATGTTTTTCTCCTCTAACATCTCTACAGTCGATCAATCTACTTCTTATTGCACTTACTTTCATCATGTCCAATTTTCTTACAATAGATACATATGAGTATTTATTTCTTGGGATTTCCCCCTGAAGAGGAGGACTTAGTTGATTCTTTGTAATTAGTATCATATTTTTTTATCTTTTCCTTGCTCTAGGTCCTTGTTCTATTTCTTCTCATTAATATTACTACAAGACTTATGTTTGTCATGAATCACAATTAAAGCATGTGATTTAGAGGACTTTAGTTTGTCCATTTGAATAAGCTAGTCTTACTCCAGAGTCAAGTTAAGAGAAAAATCTTGTAAGAACAACATGTTTCATGTATCTCCAAGGGCATACTTGGTGGTGTTGAAGGTAGAAACAAAGACAAAATAATCAGAAACTAATTTGACAATGATAAAAAAATCAATTGATCATCCTTTTTGTTTATCCCATAGTTTCAACTACAACTTGAGTGACATGAATTTTGTGAATAAATCTTGTATAGTTTCAAAATTAACTGCACTCAAATTGATGATCTCATTTTCTAATTCATGACCTCTCATTATTTCATGCTTCCTAATTTTTTTTTTTCAAAATGGTCCAAACATGATTAGGATAAATTGTAGATTCGATACAAAAGAGCAAGTTGGGAGACATAGATAGATATAATAGATTGTAGGCTCATCACTTTGTTAAATCACTTCACCTTTTTATCATCAAGTGTCAGTTTTATTTCTATACCCATAGTGATTTGGTGTAAGTATTTACTCCTCAAGAATAATTATATTTTGAATTTTCACTTGAGATAGTTAAATAGTGTAAAAAATGGAACTTGATTCTAATCCATTACAGTAAGTAGGTATGTGTTGAATTAATGAGTGATATAAATACAAGGATATGCAACCCTTGTGAAAATATATATGTTTAATTTTATAAGGCTTGAAAATAGCACTAATGCATAGATTTTGAAAAAAAATCACTTTAAAAAAATGGCCCCTTATAAAGGTGTTGTAGGCTGAATATTAGTGAGTGTGAATTTATTTCTAGAAAAATAAATCTCCACTTTGCATAATTTTTTGTGGGTGTGCCAATGTTTGAATCAAATTTTCATGGAAAAATTAATCCCCATGGATTAATTATGATCAAGATTTAAAATATCATATGACTACGGATTAATCCCTAGGGGGAGTACCTTGTTTATGATGTCACTATTATGAATCCAAAACCTAAATGAATAGTCATAAAAAAAATTGAGTGGTCATCGCATAAAACTTGGGAGGGTAGAACACACCTTTGTGGGAATAAGAGACCCTCTAGTAGTCATTAGACTTCTAACATCAAAGTGAAGGTTGACAAGAGATAGAGATGCAGTTCCTAGAAGCAGTGATCAGAGCATTTGACCCATTGGCAATTGGGGCATCATAAATAACAACCTTGCCTACAATCATCAAGGTTGACCAAGTCTTATGTAGGTGTTGAGGTTTCAAGACTTCATATTAGGTTCCATTATGCTTGGATTTTCCCATAGTATAAGGATAGTTGAGTGTTTTAGAAGTACTAGGATTATCAAGAGTTTTGACAAGTGTGAGGAATGTCAATAAGTCTAATAGGTGGAAATGAGTTCTTGTCTAGTAGTCATCAAAAACACAAGAGACTTTGGTAGGTGTAGGGAATAATAACAATTCTAATAGATACATACAAGGGTAAAAAGTCTAATGAAGGAATCTATAGGGCTAGAAATGGGTACAAAAAATTTAATTTGCAAGAAAACTTCTAATCTACCACTACTCTAATACCATGTCAGAAACATGAGGTCCTTGTATAGTTGATATAAACTTGGGTGTTTCAAGTAGGTGCGAAAGATGTTGGAGTTCTTGGCAGTGTCAAGATGTGTGTTGGTTTTAGTAGTGTCAAAATGATCAAGAGCTATGACAGTGTTGGGATGATTGATGGTTCTGGTAGTGCCAAGGTTATCAATAGTTTTAGAAGTTCCAAGATTTTTGGTGGTTCTAGTATTGCTAGGATGAGCAAAGAGTCCAACACATGTAGTGAAGGCTCAAAGTTATGGCATGTGTCAGGATGGGTGGCAACTTCAACAAGTTAAATGTAGGGGCAAAAACTCTAATTTTGTATAAAATACTAGATCAATACCCTTATTAAAAAATACATAGAATACCCACCAAATTTACCAAGAAACCCATAGAAACTTAGAAAATCCTAGAAATAGTTTTCTCCTTAGAGACGTCGATGGTATAGATTTTCACAGAATCAAGGAAAAGCCTTCAAACCCTCCAAAAATAAAAGAAAATGACTGTCATAAAACTAGGTAATGTTTATAGTTGATTCCAATGTTTTAACATTTTCTTAAAATAATGGCACAAGCCATTTTCCATGAAAAACTACTAGATAAAAGATGACCAGCAAGAGACAACTTCTCCCTTGTTCTTTTTATGAATCTAAATTAGCCAAGGATCCTAGAATAAGAGAAAAATGGAAGAAATGATGAACCTTCAATGGGCCAAGGTAAGGAATGGTATATCTATGACATGCAATTTGAAACTCAAGATTTCATAATAGAAGCTTTGGCATTCAATTACTAGAAACTATGCACTTATACCATGTTAGATCAGGACAAAATTAAGGATCGAGGTCTGAGTAGACATGAATCACAAATATATGTAATATATAAAAATAAATTAAGTAGAATAAATAGCTATAGTAAAATAAAAATCAAATAAGCACTGAAAGAATCAAGTCTTCAATAATTGAAAGAATCAATTAAATTAGAATTACATCATTTTAAAAACTAGATTTAAAATAGATACATATATAAATGGAAGATAGAAATGAACACAAATCCTCATGAATGTGGGAATAACTTTTCCATTGACCTAAAATAAGAATTAAGAAATATAAACAACACATGTATGGAAAAACTAATATATAAAATAAAAACCTATACTAACAAAAGCAACCACTTGAAATAATGGAAACACAAAAAAAAAAAAAAAAACTATATTATTAAAAAAGCTTATTACAAGCTTCTTCATACATCTTATTCTTATTACTCTTCACTATTTGCAAGCTATATGGGTGCTTAATATATAGGCATACAAGTTGGTTATACACAATAAATAATAATTGTGAATAATAATATTAAGTAGAAAAAACAACCTACCTAAATATGCTCTAAAACAAAGATATGTACACTCAAGTTACTAAAACTAGCAATTTCCTCAAAGGTGCAAGTTATGACATAAGGGATTTATTATTTTATTTTTGTAAAGTAAGTTTTTTCAAGTGAAGGAATGTAAATTGATATGACCATTGATCCCATCTAACTTTTTTGTATGAAGGGTTAGACAACAAAACTTTTATATTTGTAGTGGAGGTGACGGTGGAACATGAGGTTGTTTGTCTCTTTATACGGCATGACAATGTGTTAAAAAACAATAATTTTATATTTATAATGGTGGTGATGGTATAAAATGAGGTTATTTATATCTTCATATGACATGGAAATGGGTTATAATGGGAGGAGATATTCTAGTTCATGGTGAGCTTGGGTAATGACAAAGTACTGACAAGGGCAAAACATACAAAACATGTAAGTGGGGAAATATTTTAAGGGGAGTTGAGTGGTGATGGAAAGGGAAAATGGCATGGTAATCTAGGGGATATCATATACTAGAGGGATCATATCATACACTAGACCTAGACTCAATGCATCAAATGGAATTACGTGACCTAAACACATTAGAGAGGGGTCCAATTCTTTTTAAAAAAGTCAGCATCTTTCATTGGTTGTTATCTATTATCAAGGGTGGATGAATATGTGATTATCATTGATTGATTATGGTAGTGATTCATATCCAAAATGTTGCTCAAATCATCACTATTGTTAAGCTCTTAATCTATGACACTCTTCATTTCTAATTACATTCCTTAGTTAATTATTGTGCTAGGCCAATGTTAGAGTAAATAATTAGGGTCAAGAGTAGCTTGGGATTAACCTATGAAACTTGGGAATTAATAAATTATGCTTAACCTAGGTTAGTTAGACTCATGTGTGGTATAAACCTGCAAACCCACATGTCTAATTAAGTAGTCAACATGTTAGGTTTGAATGTTGACATTAGTGCAATGGTAAGTATGGTTTTGTGCACATGGTATGAATATTTGTTTGGCAACTAGAAAATTTCACATTGACAAATGGACTCTTCTCACCTGCCATTCATTGTTATAAATATGAGAGCAAGGTGTAACAGTGCAAGAGAGAGGTAGGAGGGTAGAGAGAAATGTAAACTCTAGTGAGATAATATATGATAGATACTCTTTATTTTGCATAGTAATTTGTAAGTCAATGTTGTTAAATTGATTTCACATTCTTTTTCTTATGAGGTGATTTATATTAACACCTAAGATCTTGTGGCTCATAAAGCTCTATTTTTCATTCCTTCGATTGGAATCCATGCCAAATAAAATATTTTTTGGGTTTTTTGAGACTATTTCAAGGTAATTTTTTTAAATTTTTGTAGACTATATCAATTTAAATTCATACCTTGGTTTTCATACCTACCTCAACCTACCTCGATCTATATGCCTACCTCAATCTATGTGCATCTCTTAGTTTGCATGGCTACCTCAATTTATGTGCATGCCTCGATCTGCATGCCTACCTTGATCTACGTGTCTACCTCAACCTATGTACATGTATAAGTTTGCATATCAAACTTAATTTTCATGTATGCCTCGATGTATGTTCCTACATTGATTTTTATCCCTATCTCAACCTACATACACCTTGGTCTTTATCTACGTGTTGAATAACCTGTGTGAACTATGATGTTCTAGAGACCATCAAATTTAAGACAATGAGTGGTGATATTTGTAAAACCATAAAAGTTAAGACATTGACCTATGATGTGCCTAAAGCTATAAAATTCAAGATAGTTAGGAGTGCAATTTTTTTATTTAACATATTTATGATGGGAATCTATATTGACTATAACTTTTGATTGGGAACTCAAAATTGAGTGCCATTTTTTACAAAAGTGTATGTTTTTAATGTCTGATCTATTGGTGTCATTTATTTTGTGAAATTCACTTGATTATAAAGTTCTAATTTATTTTGGGCATGGGAGGGAGGGGGGTTGGTACTAAAATAGTCTTTTGGGAGGGATGACATTGTAAAGTGGGGTTATTTTTCATCAGGAGATGTTAAATTGTAAAGGATTTTATTTCTTCTTATCAGATTTTGTAAGATGGAGTTATTATTTTTTTATGGGAATCATTCATGATTCTCCTTTCCTTCCTTATTCTTGGAAATTAATACCCCATGCATTGATCTCCTCAACACCTTCAATTATGACATTTGGAAGACCAATATACAAATCCATCTTAAGCTGAAATGTTGATGGTAAGTTGTTCTTGGAAACATTCCCCATTTTATTGATCATGAATATATTACTTGGATTTCATCCATGAAATATGAGGATCTTTTATTGATTATCCTTCATGTTTTATAAAGTTTTTAGTTTCATATTACAGCTACCACATTGCCAAAAGAAGTTTGGGACACCTTTGGAGCCTTATTTGGGGAGGGTACTGAGTTTTTGGGGTCTTTTAAAACCTCTTTTACTCCACCTCCTTTTGTTCTTATAGATGATGTTTATCCATCACTTCATCCTAATCATGATGTGTTTATTGATGGTAACATGGACAAGGAATTCTTGGCATTTCCTCTTTCTCCTACTAGTGGGGATTTATCTTGTGATGATGATACATACCTGTCAGACATTGCTCTTTTTTTTTGTCAAGATACCCTTTTAGAAAGATTTTTTTCTAGACCTGAGATGTATTTTTACATACTCTATTTATGTTTTAGTACAAAGAGTTGCTCTTACACTTATAGATCCATCACACATGTATACTTTAGAGGATTATTTTATCTTTTTTTATGAAAGTGCCCCTACTAGGTTATTTGGATCTTCTATTGTTTAGGAGATCATTGACAATCCACCTCTATTTTAGAACCTCATTTTTCACTTAATATGTACATTATTTTAGTGAATGATTGATATGCTTCTTTTAAAAATCCATTACCATCAGTTCTTGTGCATAACGTTACAAGACCTATGCCACATTTTAGTTTCATACCTGTTTCAAATATATTCATACTATTGCCTTTGTCTTCCTTCATGGAGTGGGAATATTTTTAGTACACTTCCTCTATTCTTCCTCTTGAAAATGGAATAAAAATTATTCAATGCAAATGGACCTCATTCAATCTTCAAGTAGAGTCTCATATTATGGGGGTATTTTTACCCTTTATTCTATGTATCTCTCAGGGGTATATTAGGGGTCAAGGAAGTTGTCACTGTAGGAGGGGGGAGAGTGGAGGGGTTCATCTTTAGTTCTTTATTCATTTTTAATGTACATGGATACCTCA